>JAPKLX010004206.1:0-10249 GCA_026898415.1 Leonotis leonurus | reverse complement strand
TTTTTTTTTTTTTTTTTTTTTTTTTCAGGATTGAGATCGTCTTCTTTGTTGTTCAGCTAGCTGCTGCCTTCTCCTTTCAACCATTTCTTGTTGCCTTAGTTCAGAAGGCACGCCAAAACTTGCATAAATACCATTAAAAATTCTTCGGTAGTCCTTGTTGTTAAAATCAATGGGGTAGCCCATTTGCTGTGCAGATCGATTTATGGCATTTAGTACTGCAGTGTGATCCACATCGGTTGTTCCAGGGATTCTTGGATATAGCAATGTTGTTTTTCTTGGTGCAGTGAGAGGATGATTTTGCATAGCAGATTGCCTGTAGAGATATTCCACAAAAGTTTGATTTTTGTGTTGAGCGAGGAATTCTCTAAACAGCTCGTCTACTGACCCACCTTGAACATCCTGGTCCATCAAGTAATAATGTTGCATTATGAATTCCTTGACCAGTTTGTTCCATTGCGCGGCCTTCTTCGAGTGTAGCCAGGTAAGATTTTGGGGTTCAGTGAGCTGGTATTTTTCAAAAAATTTGAACATTGGGTTTGTTGGCTCAATTTCTTCTTCTGAGGATTCAGCTTTTTCATCTTGGGCACCAGTCATCCCTTGGCTTTGTTTCTCCGCCCTCCACAGCTTTTTGAATTCTGGGTCAGCTATCTGCTCCGCTGTGCACCCATCCAGAAACATTTCCTCATTCTCAGCTTCTTCAGTCATGATCTCCTTTCCTTTTCTCTTGGCAGCAGCCTTCTTTTCTTCTTCCTCTTCCTTGCGCTTTTCTTCATTCTCCTTTTGCAGCTGTTTAGCCTCAGCAATTTGTTTCGCAGTTAACTTCTTCTTTGCAGCTTGTTTCTTTTTGATTTGTGGAGCAGCGGGCTGAGCTTTCTTTTTCTCTTCCCCCTTTTCGACATCAGCAATGAATTCCTTGGAGATAATAAGTCGAAGGGAGGCAAGATCATCTTGAAGAGCTTTGAAACGAGCATCAGAATCCTCTTTGTACTGTAGGAAAGCAGAAATGTTTCCATTGATTTCATTGAACTGTGTGGAAGAGCCCTTAACATGAGATTCAAATTCAGCAGTCAGCGCGCTGTGAGCCACTTTCATGTCAGTTATAGTCTTGTTGAGCATGAAAATTTCATTTCCAGAAGCAACATCTTCCTCCTTCAATGCCTCGGGCAGCTGGGCTTTGAGAACAGCGGGCAACGCGCTCTTAACCACATTTGGAATCGTGGTTTTCTCCATGTCAGCATATTGGCCTTCCACGTGCTTCTTCACTTCCTCCACCATCTTGTTTCCAGCTGCAAGCATCTTGGCTTCAAACGATTTGGATTCTTCTTGAAGGGCAGCAATTTTGCCGTTTGTTTCTTCCTTATACTTATCAAACACTTCCTCAGAGAGTTTGGAGTGAGCAAGCTGTACATTCTTTTCAACAGATTGAAGTGCACTTTCTGCTGCAGAGAATACGAAGTTTGCCAACGCAGCAGAACGATTATTGATACGTTCATGAATGAGACCGTTGAGTTGTGCAGCAGACATATTAGAGCCAAGGTCGGTAGAGAGAAGCTCCTCCAATGTATGTAATTTGAACTCATCAGGAGCTGTGCCATATGTAAAAATTTCCTCCATTGGGTCGTCAGCGATCTCTCTGGTAGGTGGGGAGGCAGATTGTTCCAATATAGGTGTTGTTTCTGTCATTGAGGCAGATGGTTTGGTCGTGATTGGTGTATCAGCGGGCTGAGATGAGGCAGAGGCTTTGAGTTTTTCTGTCTCAGTAGATTGTGCATCAAAATTAAAGATCTCGTCAAAATCGCCCGACTGCAAGTCCACGGCGAATGAATACAAGTCTTTTTCTTTCTCATAGTAAGGAGCAAGGTCGAGATGAAGGGAAGCAGCTTCTTCTTTCATTTTGGTCAGCACATAAGTGCGAAAGTACTGTCTTGCATCTGGTACATCAAGAAACCCAAAATATGTTTGCAATTTGCCTTCCTCGGCTTTCAGCTCGCTGATTGAGAATAGCAGTAATATAGCTTCCAGAATGTAGAACTTGCAATCTCGTATTTCCAGATAATTTTGAAACCTTTGAGCCATTTCAAAAGTGTTTGGAGTAAGGTTGATTCCAGGCATCAATTTGAGCACAGTCTCAGTTGCCTTCTCTTGTAGTTGTTTGAAAAGTAGTTGAGCACCCTTTAAACGTTCTACTATGTCGTCAGCGGGCTGCTCGTGTATGTTGAATTCAACATCAGCTTCGTTCAATTCGGTAGCAGATGGTTCCTTTGACTTGACCGTAGTTGCGTCCAATTCCTTTTCCAAATTTCGAGCAGTCGGTCTGCTCTTTGTTTTCCTTTGTTTCTTTCCCTTTGCACCAGCAGCGGGCTTGGGGCTACCGGCTGCCTTTCTCTTGGCAGGTCATTCCCTTTGTTCTTCTTGTGCTTGAGCAGCAGCAGCCTCTCCAACTGAGGGTTTCTTTGCTGGAATCACCCAATCAGGATTTGACTTACCCATCTTGATCAAGGCTTGCTTGATTTTATCATCGGTGACCTTGAGGAAGATTTGAGATGATACTCCTAGGGACATTTCCATTTGATGGCGATTCCTTGGCAGAATCCAATCCTTAGAAAATTCGACGGATTTGTGCCACTTATCCCGTTGGAAGAAACCGCCAATAATTGAACTGAGTTTGGTAGAAAGTCGAAGAGGTCGTTTGATATGTAGCTTGGTGCAGTTACCCTCACTATCTAGGCGAAGGTCGATCTGCTGTTCTTCATCAACAATCAGTTTTAACAGCGATCTGGCCCAATTGACTTTGAGGTTTAGGAATACTGCAGTCAATATTTTGAGCTTGCCAGCTGTTACGGAGTCAAAAGTTCCTTGGTGTCCAAGAAACACCTTTTGTACAAAGTCTAGCAGAAGATGATAACTAGGAATCATTAGTGAACGGTTAAATGCTTTTCCCGTCCATTGTAATGGTTGAGCCAAGATGACGTTGAGAACTCTCTGGATTTGAGCATCAGTGACATCATCGATAACCATGTCGCCCTCATCAACCAATTGATATGACTGGATAATCATCTCAATAACAGCCACCCGAATAGTGTCATCCTTTGCTTTGCTAATGGGGATTTTGATGGTGTATTCCTCATTATCATCAACCGTCCACGAGCAGAAAAATAATGCGATTTGTCTCGGGAGGTAATAGTCTGGTTCGGTGGTGATTATTTTGTGAAACCCTAAGGAAGAAAAATCAAGACATTAAAAGTGTAATTTTGGTAGCAATCAAGCACAAATGTATACAGACAAGCAGTGAAATTTCCATTTAATAACAAAAATATGAGCATATTAACGCAATCTTAAGTCAATAGACCTAGGATACATAGCAGAATACCAAAGGTTAAAGTATGAAGATTGACCAAAAGTAAGCACACAACATGCTTAATCAGGTATGTAGAATTTCTCTCCTAGTACAAATTTAAGTGATGTTTAAACCTGAGCAGGCCCTGATTCTATTAAATAACATATCTAGGTTTTGAAACCCATGATGCGTGAGTACGGCGCGGGGCTCAGGGGAAAGCTTTGCTTCTATGGCGTGTAATATATCAGACATATTAATAATGGGTGTGGGGGAAGATGAAGAGCTAGCTTCAGAAGCAGACATTTTGAACAAGATTTGAGTGAAAACGAAGAACTATTTGAATATGAGAGCTTGAGTGTAACAATGGCGGTTTGGGTATTTGTGAGAGGGAAAATTTAAATGTGAAGAAGGACAGTCAAACGTTTCCCTATATATAAACAAATAATAAACGGTCCCGATTGAAGCATATAAAAGTAATATCAAATAACGGTTGAGATTACTCCCTTGTTTAATTATTTGCCGCCCAAAAATGAGTGAATTTTATACGCCATTGAATTCTAATATGTGTATGTCACATCATTGTCTCGATACACGAATCGAGGACTGCAACATTAAATGTCTGGTGCTTCAATCGTCACTTTTTCTGACGTGCAGGCACTAGAAATATCTAGAAAATCAATTATATTTATTAGCAATCATTAGAATTAAATAATTCAATAGTCGGAGAAATAAATGAGTTGGATTCCCCCTTGATTAATGCACTAGCAGATCGTTGAAAGACTATAACGATCTGCTCTTTCTTGCTTTTTGGCAGCTGGCTGCTGATATTCATAGTTGTAGCTTGCTGTTATGGGGAGCAGATCGTTGTTTGCTGCTTAACGGTCTGTTAGGAGCAGATCGTTTTAATCCTGTGAACGATCTGCTATCCTCTTTCATATTGCAGCTCGCTGCTTGTTGTATTTGTTCATATAACAGATCGTTTTAGAGCAGATTGTTTTCTTCTTTGATCGATCTGCTGTGTACAATCAATTTGAGCAGCTAGCTGTTAATACACAAAATTAAGCAGTTTGATTTGAAGTTAAGCACTGTTTTAGCGACGCATTATAACTTAGTAGCTGAGGAGCTAGATTTAGAGGTGTGATAACAGATTGCTTTTTACCACCAGCTAGCTGTTATCAACACTTGTACCGATTTCAAGGTTTATTAAACCCAATTTTCCACATAGCATTTTGAATCTGTCTTCAGGTAATGCTTTTGTGAGAACATCAGCTCGCTGCACATCCGTGTGAATTTTCTCTATCTTGATGTTCTTCTTTTCAACATGGTCACGTATAAAGTGATGACGAACATCAACATGTTTGCAGCGAGTGTGAAGTACAGGATTTTGCGTGATGGCAATTGCGCTCGAGCTGTCACAGAATATTGGCACGCTATCCATGTATACTTCATAATCTTTTAGTTGTTGTTTGATCCACAAAATTTGTGCTGTGCAACTCCCTGCAGCCATGTACTCTGCTTCTGTTGTTGAGGTTGCAACCGAAGTTTGCTTTTTAGAGAACCACGAGATGAGCTTGTTTCCAAGAAACTGACAAGTCCCAGATGTGGATTTTCTATCAAGCTTGCAACCTGCATAATCAGAGTCAGAGTAACTAGTTAATTCAAAATTATCATCACAAGGATACCATAAACCTATCTCAATGGTCCCTTTGAGATAACGTAAAATTCGTTTGGCTGCTTCTAAGTGGGATTCCCTTGGACTTGCTTGATACCTAGCACAAACACCAACTGCAAAAGTAATATCAGGTCGACTAGCAGTTAGGTATAAAAGTGAACCAATAATACCACGATACAATTTTACATCTATTGCCTTCCCGAGTACATCAAGGCCAATCTGCCCATTGGTTTACATTGGTATTTTTCCTGGCTTGCAATCTTTAACTCCAAACTTTGTGATGAGATCGTTGATGTATTTGGATTGATTAATTAGGATCCCATCAGCAGATTGCTTGACTTGTAAGCCTAGGAAGAAATTCATTTCTCCCATCATTGACATCTTGTACTTGTCCTGCATTAGCTTACTAAACTTGTTACAAAGGAATTCAGATTTGGATCCAAAAATGATGTCATCAACATAAATTTGAACTAAAAGGATATAGTCTTGAACTTTGATGGTGAATAACGTCTTATCAACTGATCCTCGTTTGAATCCCGATTGAAGTAAGAATGTAGACAGTGTCTCATACCAAGCTCGAGGAGCTTGTTTTAGTCCATACACTGCTTTGGCTAATCTGTACACCTTGTTCTCATCTTCAACTTCAAAACCAGGTGGTTGTTCCAAATAAACTTCTTCTTCTAGAACTCCATTCAAAAATGCACTCTTTACATCCATCTGGAATACTTTGAAGCGTTGGAAAGCAGCATAAGCAAGAAACAATCGGATGGCTTCTAGTCTTGCAACAGGTGCAAATGTTTCGTCAAAATCTATCCCTTCTTGTTGACAATAACCTTTTGCGACTAGCCTTGCCTTGTTTCTTACTACTTCACCTGTTTCATCTCTTTTATTCTTGAAAATTCATTTGACTCCAATCACACCTTGATGATGAGGTCGATTCACTAAGTACCACACATCATTTCTCTTGAACTCATTCAATTCTTCTTGCATGGCATTGATCCAATCTGCACTTTGCAAGGCTTCTACTATGTCCTTTGGTTCGGTGTGAGCAAGATAGCAACTTAGTAACGCGCTTTCTCCATGCATGCGTCTTGTTTTGACTCTATCCGTAGGGTTCCCAACAATGAGATCGGATGGATGGCTATCTATCCATTTTCTTCTTCTTTTCATTTCTTCTTCAGAGATTTCGATCTCTATCTCTTCGGGTGGATTTTCGAATTCAGGGTGATCTATGGTAGGTGCATCAAAGAGATCGTTAGTATTTAAATCAATGCATGATACTTCATTTACCAATTGTTGAACAGATGGTTGTTGAGTTGAGGGAGGGGAAAGAGTATTTTGTTCATCAACAGTTGGTTGAGAATGTTCATGAGAAGTTCCCCCTTCATTTGTTCCCCCTAGATGAGTGAGTTGTCCATCTGTTCCCCCTTGCTGTGAGTTTTCTCCAGCAGGTTGATTATTGGTTTCTTCTTCATCTTCATCTCTTCGTGGACTCCATAGTAGAATGTCATCGACTAGACAATCTGTGGAATTTCTCAAGGTTGAGCGAGAGTTATCATCCTTTGAATAACTGCTATCTGTTCCTGAGGCTTCAAAATTGGTTTCATCAAAAACAACATGTGGTGTTACTTCCACAACAAGGGTTCTTTTATTAAAAACCCTATAAGCTTTACTGATCTCAGAATATCCTAAAAATATTCCTTGATCACTTTTGCTGTCAAAGATTTTTAATTGAGTTTTCCCATTGTTGTGAATGTAACATTTACAACCAAATGATTTAAAATAAGAGATTCGAGGCTTCCTGTTGTTCCATAGTTCGTATGGAGTTTCCCATGACGTTTTGTCACAACAGATCGATTTTGAGTATAGCAGGCGGTGTTGACTGCTTCTGCCCAGAACTTCTTTGGAAGATTGATTTCATTCAACATGGTTCGAGCGGCCTCTTTGAGCGATCTGTTGCGCCTCTCCACAATCCCATTTTGTTGTGGTGTACGAGCTGCTGAAGTTTGATGATGAATTCCCATTTTTGAACAGTACTCTTCGATCATATGATTAATAAATTCGGTTCCACGATCAGATCGAATGGTGATGATGGATGACTCTTTTTGATTTGAAAGTTTGTTGAGTAGATCGGGTAGTTTCTCTAGTGTTTCCTTTTTCTTGAACATAAAAATAACCCAAGTGAATCTAGAGAAATCATCAATAACAACAAGTGTATACTTTCTACCGTTAACACTTAATGGAGATACAGGTCCAAAAAGGTCTAGATGTAGGAGCTCTAGAATTCTTGAAGTGGAGTGGGCTGCCTTTGTAGAGAATGAAGCTCTTGTTTGTTTTCCCGCTTGGCAAGCATCACATTTATGGTCTTTGTCGAATACTTGATTGGGTAGACCTTCAACCAAATTGTCCTTCACCAGCTTATTGATTGTCTTGAAGTTCAAATGGCTCAATCGTTTGTGCCACAGCCAGCTGGTTTCTGAATTTGATTTTGTCACTAGACAGGTTTCATTTTGATTGTTCCATTGTACAATATACAACCTGTCCTGCAAAATCCCAGTAAGAAGAATTTCTTCTCCTTCTATGTTTTTGACAAGACACTTGTTAGCTGTAAATTCTACTCTCTTGTTATTAGCACAAAATTGGCTAATTGAGAATAGATTATGATTTAGTCCTTCAACATACGATACATTTAAAATAGTAGTGTTACCAACTTGAAGGTCACCATAACCCTTTGTGTATCCTTTTGAGTTTCCTCCAAAAGTAACAATTGGTCCAGTGCACTCCTTGTAGTTGGTTAACAATTCTTTGTTGTATGTCATATGTTTGGAGCATCCACTATCAAGTATCCAATCTGCGCCCCGAGCTGTGCGTGTCCTTCTCATCGATCTCCTATCCTGCAATGAAAGTTCATTTAGCTACCCCACTGAATGAGGGTGCTTTGTTAGTAGACGATGTTCCTTTTGGAACCCAAATTTGTCTAATTATTGTGACATTCTGTGACGGTCTGACTTGTTTCCCACTAAAGTCGATATACACAACTTTCTTCTTGACAGGTTGTTGATTTGACACAACTTGTTTTCTAGGAGCAGGTTGTTTGTAAGGGGCAGATTGTTGCCTCCGGTTGAATAACTGGGGAGCTCGCTGATGGTTGTCCTTTTGTGCAGGTTGATTGATCCCTTGAGCAGGTGGTTTTCTTTGTTGAAAACCAATTCCTTGTGTAGTGAACCTTTGTTGTTGCTGTCCTTGATCCTTGATCAAAATTGCTTGCGGCTGTTTTGCATTGTTGTTGAGATTTACTATCTTGTCTTTCCCTTTTTCCTTGACAAAGTTTCCTTTAGGTGGACCTTTGTCAACTCCATTAAATCCAATACCTCCACGATCTGATGATCTCTTTTGCATGTCGTTAATAAGATGGACTCTATCTGACTTTTTGTGAATGTAATAATTGAGCATTGCATTCAAATTTTCCATCTTATTGTTGGCTGAGGATTCTCTTCCCATTAGGTCAGAAATTTTGGCAGTGAGAGCGTAGACTTCTTCACTTTTGTTCTTGATTTGCAGGAGCATTGTCTTTTCTCTATCGTTAAATGAAGCACTTACTTTCTTCATTTCTTGAATAGTGTTAGCCATTCTTCCAATTTCCTTTATGGCATGTTTGAACATCTTGTTCAATCTTGCATGATCTTCCATGAGTTTTTTAAAATCTTCGATGGACAAATCTTCTTCACCTTCTTCATCTATCTCTTCTTCGTCACCAGAATCATATAAAGGTGAGTTAGAAATAGGAGAAGAACAAATATTTTCTACCTCATTGTTGTCGAGTCCGTTGTCATGACCCATTAGACATACATCCCATTCTTCATCCTCTTTGGCGATGAAAGCTTCATCGTTTTCGGATGAGCTATCTGTTAATGTGCTTGGAGCAGCTTGTTCTTCAGCAAGCATGGCTTTGCGTTGTTCTCTAAGCTTCTTGTCTCTTTTGCTTCTAAGCTCTTCTCTTTCTGCCTTGGAGATATCGGGGCAGTCCGTTTTGAAATGTCCTTTCCTACCACATTTGAAGCAGGAAAATTCAGATAAGTCAGCCTTAACATATGGGGTGGATTTTACCTCATTCCTTTTCTCAGGTCGATCTCCGGATCGATCTCTTCCTTTGAAGTTTCTGTTGTTATCTTTGTAGAGGCGTTTATATCTGTTAGCCCTAAGCTCCATCTTTTGGAATCTTTGAGCCATGAGTGAGTACTCTTCGAAGTAGTTTTTGGTGGGATAGTTTTCATCATCTGAGCTAGATGCTTCTTTTACTATCACGATTGGGGAAGACTTCTTTTCAACCTCCTTTTCCTTTAACTTGGCCTTGAAGGCAGTATCTTTTTCCTTCATTCCTGCAGCAGAGGGTTTACTAGAGGAAGAATTAGAATGGCCATGAATACGATTGATTTCGTACTCATTGCCCGTCAGTAAATCAAATAGAGAATCAGTGGTAAGAGAGTTAAACTCTGGCATCATGGGATGCATGGCTGAGTAGATTTCCCAAGTAGCAGGTAGAGCACGAATGGTCTCATTTCCCAAGTAGCAGGTAGAGCACAAATTGAGAATACTTGTTTTTGTCGATGATGGCTATTTCAATCAATACTTCTGTGAACCGATTCTTCATTTGAGCAATGGTCTCTCCTGACTTCATTTTGAATTCTTCAAATTTGTTACAAGCAATAGACAGCTTGTTTTCTTGTATGATGTCTGATCCACGGCTAATTTCTTTGAGTACATCCCACATCTCCTTTGCAGTTTGAAGATGTCTGATTTTGGCTAAGTACACGCCTCTTACTGTACTCGAAATTAGACCTTTGGCGAAGTCATCGAGTCCAACTTCTTTTCTTTCTTCAACAGTATACTCGTCAATAGTTTTCTCCTTTTCAACTATGACCAGTGAGGGAGTTGGACCAGTTCCATCCTTTATTTCAGCACTTCCCTTGTTCATAATTTTGATGGGTCCATCAGTAATGACCTTCCACATTTTGATATGTTGTGCTCGTAAACACATCTCAATTCTGAAACTCCAGTCTTCATATCCAGCAATGGAGAAATCCTCACAAGCACGTATCATCTGTCCTTCCATAGCTTCAAGATAGATGATTAGATAAATGCAAGTGCAATATGCAGTGAAAACGTTTTCAAGATCTATTCAAGATGACCACACAGAGATAATCTCTTGTGAATTAGAAACAATGGTCAAAATGAACCAC
>JAPKLX010003518.1:0-11017 GCA_026898415.1 Leonotis leonurus | reverse complement strand
TATGTAAAAGTTGGAAAGAGTTAGTTTGTGTACTCATATGATATATGGTGTTTAGGACATGATATGTTTAATCTTCCTTAAATATTAGGAAGAGGGATTAAAGAATATGTGATAAAAGATGTTGTTGAAAAGACGATATGTTAGAACATTAAGAAGTGACGTAATAACATAGATATGATAAGTGATTAATGTAATGTTAAGATAGAAGGATGCAAAAGCCGAAGAACTTATAGTTATAATAGTTGATAATCAAGTAAATTACAAGAAGGAGAATGAGATTATGAATTGATGATTTCATAGAAAAGAGTATGGTTTCTTATTCTTAAATGTTTTACTAATGTAAGGTTCAGCTGAGAAAGGGAAAGAAGAAAAGAAAGAAAGAGACGAAGCTTCGGGTTAAATAGATTAAACCATCCAGGTGGGCTTTCGAACTAAAGAATTATTTATGATGATATGTTTTTATGTTTAAAGAAGTTGACTTGCCTGTTTTGAGCATGCTACATTTTACCTATCTACAAGAGAATTACGATATCGGACCTATGCCGGACGAGCTGCCGGTAAGGGTTTGTGTACACATTGGACCGTGAGTCAGCGAGCGGGTTGGCCGGTCAGAGTGTTTGAGAAGCGTATGCAGGTTATTTCTTAAAAACCCTGTATATGCTAAAGTTGGCAAGTCAACAATATAGCTCTAAGAGCAAGTTTTAAATGTTTTTGGCATGTGTCCACTGAGTGCTTTATGTACTCACGCCCTGCATGTATTTCTAAACATGCAGGTTGAGCTGGGAGATGGCAATGGAGCTGAACACTGTAATTTATTTTTGACATGTAAATGTGGAGTGAGATTATGGTCATCTTGTTAAACTTTGTTGAAACATATTTTGTAAGCCCTAAGTTATATGTCGTCATACATATAGCTCAACCACTCTTTCCGTTGCAAAACTCAATTTCCTTCTTATTGTTAATCTGAATGTTTGGTGCCTTTATGCTTGGTTAGCTTATGAAACCCATGTTGGTAATTTCCTTGGTGAATCATCATATTTAACCCTTCTTCCTAATTGCTTGAGTTTTGCCTTTGGTAAATTGAAACCTGAGTTCATAAATTGTTGAGTTTTGTTTTCGCTGGAAACAAGGCAGCGTGTTGGAACCCCTTTTTCGTTCGTTTCATCTGTCCAAATTCGTTTAAAATTTGTACCATTTTAAAGATATTTTCGATACCTTTCTAACGGTTCTTTCGGTTCTTAATTCGGAGTCCGGATGAGTAAGTTATGAACCTTTGAAGTTAAAGTGTCAAATCTGCCCTGAAATTCTTGCGAAGATTTTGATTCGGTTTATCCCTGAGATCCATTCTTCATTTATAAGATTTTCTTAAGTTACCCGAGTTATAGCCTAATTACTTAACTAAGATAGGGTTAAGAAATTGGGCTGTGACAGTTTGGTATCAGAGCCGTTCTCTTTCTTGAGTCCATGAGTTAGTAGAAGTTCAGTGTTCAGAATCCATCTCCTACAGCTCAACCAGGTAAGAAGTTAGAATACATTTTCAGATAAGTTGAGAATTATAATTTTGGCATGCAAGTGTTGTGTTTATGTATAGAACCCGATTTGGGTAGGCATGCAAAGTATGAGTTCAGTTATTTTATCTATGAGAAGTTTAGATGAATCTTGAGAAGAATAGAAAGAGAAGGTAGTACGATAGATAAGAATTTATGGTATAAACACATAAGTTGTATTTTATAGGATGGTGAGAATCGTGACTACTCCACGAAAGAGTAGGAGGCCTAGACCTACAATCATGGGAAGAACGAATAGTTTCTACGAGCTTAGAAGAGGAGAACAACAAGATTTGATCGAGTTTCTGGAGCAATTTAGGAGCATGTGGTGCCGGGTCAGAGAGTTTGGGGTAACTGAGTTTGATGGTATAATTCAATTAGTGAATGTTTTACCTGTTGATTGGCAAGGATGGGCTGCTTCTCGTGCACTTGATTTTATTGCTGATAATCAAGGTCTTGCTGAACCAGTTGATTTTAATGGATTTATCGATGTTATCATTAGACAATATCAAGGTACTCAGAGTCCACCCCCCTTGGTTCTTATCCTTCTTTAGAGGAGTTTATTCCAGCCGTTCATTCAATTATTTCATTTGGTGTTCGTATCCGGGATGAACATCCTCGTTCAGAGGCTGGAGAAACCGTTGTTCTAGAAACAATTGTTGAAGAACCCCCTTCTGTTGAGCCTAATGATCATATTGTTCCTTCGGATCATGAAATGATCATTTCAGAATCTCCACCGATTTTTCTTGATGATGATCTTTCTCAAAATGCTTCTGACTTTTCTGATCTAGATTCCGAGATGTTTCCTATTGATTTGGATTGGTATGACCAACCCTTTGCTTCACCACCACATCAAGCCATTCCACTTCAAGCCATCCCACTTCAAGCTATTCCAGATGATTTTCTATCTGAGATCTCATCTTCACCCTAGAGTCCACTTCTAGTTGAATTTTCACAGTCAGAAGCAGGACCTTCTCGATCATCCAAAGTTAAGAGATCTTTTAAATATGAACCTGAATTTTTGCCGAGTATTGGCACTACAAGCAACAGCCCCTCCAAATTAGCCAAATGTCTTTCATTTTAAATCCCTCCGAATTAGAACCATCACTCTCATTTACTAGTCGCTCTTATGGACCACCACCACCAGAGTCAGACAGTATGGAAGAAGAGTCAGAGTTAGAGAATGATGAAGATGAGCTAAAATCAAATGAAGCAACGATTGGTACCGGAAACAGTAGAATCAACATCGACCAGGATCAAGAGGGAAGTAATGTTGAATCGTCACGAAGGCTAGATTAAGAGATAGAGAGGAGTTCTCTATTTCGAGAAATGAACAAGGGAAAGTTAAGCGATGTACATATGTAAATAGTTAAGGAGGTAGTAAAATAGAAGGTAGTATGAGATAGTGTGAAATAGGTAAGTGGGAGTCCTACCATGTACCAAAACTTTGTTTGATAAATAAAACTTTATCTTTCTTAAAAGAAGTTTCTTTTTGACATGCAAACTTGAACTTGTGATATTAACATTTTGTTTCTTCCTTACTTGAACCTATTGTTTAAACATGAGAAAATATTTTTATTGAGTTTGGTTTGTTATTGAGAAAAACCCTGCATTCCTTTCAAATTGATTGTATACATACTGCATATGTTGTTCTCATTAAATTGTAATTGCAGTATGCCACCTCGACGCCGTATCCCTACACCTGAAGAAGTAGAACAAGAAAGTGAAAACATTCCTCAACATTCTTCTGCACCTGTACTTCCTCAACCTAACCGAGAGATTGCTGAAATTTTTCTCCGTCAAAACCCTCCCACTTTAAGCGGGAATGTCTTTTATGCATCTCTTTCCAGTTAAAGGGTCCTGCCGATTTTTGGTGGGAAGCGCGTCAGAAAACTCTTACCCAAGAACAGTTGGAAGGCTTTATGTTGTGAACCCCTAAGTACTTTTAGTTTTGATGATGATCTTTCGAAACACACTTAGTATTTCTTTGTATTAAGCTGTTCTGCATGTAAAACAGATCACTACATGTAAAGTGAATTTTTGTTAAAGAACAGATTAGTAGATGACTTGTCATGTAAAGGTAATATACCTATAGAAGTCATTTATATAAATAGTTTAGGATGAAGGCCAAGATTTCACTCCAAAAAGAAATCGACCTGCATTAACAGATAGCGACCAGATCGATGACCAGATCGATAGTTACAGCGAAGCACCAGATCGATAGAGTCATCAAACCACCAGATGACATCATCCTACACATCATACCATCTTGCGACGACAAAATTAAAGTCCATCCAACAGGGATTGGAAAGAGAATCTTCGGTTGACACATAGAAGGAAAGAAACCGTTGGCAATCTGCTTTCCATAACTTAAAGATTGAGTCAACATTTATGCAAGGCAAGAAGAGATATGATGGACGGCATTGATTGGCAATATACCATCAATCTCACACCAATCAACAACGGCTAGAATTTTCAATTCAATGCCTATATATATATCTGAAGTTCAAATCTGGAAAAACATACAACACACGCGAGCTAAACTATTAACATACTCTCAAGCTATCAACTTTGATCCAGACTTAGAGCTTCAAGAGAGTTGTGATTCTACATCACACCAATCAACCTCAATTCAAGTCTGTCTTATCGAGAGAAAGGAGATCACCCTGCTAGCTAGTAGATTTCTAGTGGTAACGTAGAGGTAATCTGTTGTAAAGGGACACGACCCTATTTTCGTGCATAAGTATCTCTCTAGTTTTGATTGATACTTGTGACTCGTTCTCCACGAGTATAAACAAGCAGAGTATCCTAGTAGTGGATAATTTGGTCTAGTTTTGAGCAGATCGTGGACGTAGGGATTTCCCGAACCACGTTAAACAACTGTGTTATTTACATTCCTGCATATTTACTTTCAGTTGTTTATTATTCTAATCATCTGCACTATCATATAAATCTGCATCTCAATCAATCTGGTTAACAATCTGAATAATTCCTAAGGTTTTCTAAACAAGAGCACTCATTAAATCCACCATTATTCCGCACATTCAACACTCAGAAAGTAATAAGATCACTCTTATTATTGACTAAGTGTTTTCACTAAGAGAGCAATCTGTTTGGACTAAACTGGTAATCGATCTGTGTATCAATCTGTTTAGTCATCTGCCGAGCAATTTCTTATACAGAATAGCTTGAACTCTCTTATAATTTGTCAAGTAAACTGAAAAGTTTGTATCTACGTTCAATCTCTAGCCTGCAACAAATAGATGTGGGAAGCCCTACGAGACTTGTGTCTAGGATCTGAAGTTATGATTGAGAACAAGTTATCTCTAGCCTGCAACAAATATGATGAATTCAAGATGAAACCAGGCGAGACAATAGAACAAATGAAGATGAGATTCACTGGAATTCTTCTTGAGATATCTGCGTTCAATAAGAACAAATATACTCAAAGGGAGAAGAATATGAAATTTCTCAGAGCACTCCCACCTAGCTGGGAAATCTATGCTGCAATGCAACCTCTCCGTGCAGATTTCAATGATCTGTCTACAGAATCTTTATTTGATCATCTTGAAGGTCATGAATATGACATTCAAAGAATTTGAGGACCAGATCATCTGTCCAAAAAGGCAGAAAGCAGCTCTAAAAAGGAAAAAGAAGTTGCCTTCAAAGCGAAGAGCAAACCAGATGAACCTTCTGAACCTTCACTGCCAAATGAAGAGAAAGGTTATGACAAACTGTTAAAAGAGTTTGCAATGATCGCCAAACGTATGGACAAGATGGAGATCAGATCGAAGAAATACAGATGCTTTTACAAAGATAACAAGAAAAATTTCTACAAGAAACGTGACAATGATCAATCTGATAACAAGGAAGAATTAAAACAGCAGACAGGTAAAACCTCTGAAACATCTAACTCAGCAGATTACACATGCTTTAGTTGTGGTAGAACAGGTCACTTCAAAACAGACTGCCCTGATCTGTCCAAAAGCCAAAGAGAAGAGTTAAGAGTAAAAAGAGATCGTAAACTCAAGTACGAGCGCAAGGCTATGATAGCTGAACAAGATTCAAGCAGCTCGAGTCATTTTTCAGACAGCTCATCAGAGAATGATGAAGCATTCTTTGCCAATGATGAAGAAGGCTGGGATGAATGCTATGTGGGACTAGACAAAGGTCTGGATGAAGTTGAGGTAAATTCTTGCAACTCTACATCTTCAAATGATAATGATCTGGAATAGGAAATAGAAGATCAAGCTGAATACTCATGGGATGAGGTCAATGAGATGTTCAAAAGCTATTCGAGCATCAAGAGATTGTTTAGAGGAGTTGTTGAAGAAAATGACAGATTGAAGAAATCTGAAGATATACTGAGTACATCAAACACTCAATTTGTTGCTAAAATAAACGATCTGGAAGAACAGATCAAGAGAAAAGACAGTGAGATTCATTCACTGAATTCAAAAGTGAAGGATCTTATTACAAGAAACAATGTTGCTGAAGAGAAGATCAAGAAAGGCAAAGAGATGATCTACAAAAGTGATGAACGTGCTAAACTGCTAATCAATATGCAGCAAAAAGGCACATCTGGATTAGGGTATCCAGGTCACTTAGAAAAGTCTTCGGGAAAGATAAGCTTTGTTCCAGAGAGAAAGCAGATACCAGACCAAGTAATCAATCTAAGGAACAAAGTAGATAAACCCCAGAAGATGATGGTAAAACGGACTGGTTACACACAAAACACCCAAACAAAGGGCCAACCAGCTCGATACACAGAAACAGATCGATCTCATGAAAATAATGTCAACAGGACACTACCAATCAAGAAGAGTCATAAGAACGATGGAATAGAGAGATTCCATCCATCTGAAATTCATTCCCTATCTAAAATTGATGATGATGGGAACATCATTACTTGCTATATTTCTGTTCCTAACCCAAAAATATTTTGGATTCGAAAGGGAACATTTGCTAATAACCAAGCACCAAAATGTTGAAAGGTAGCTAAGTGTAATTAATTGCAGGATCTGAAAAATGCAAGAAGAAGCAAGATAGCTAAAGGAGCAATCTGGATCATTGATAGCGGTTGTTCAAAACACATGACATGTGATAAGAACCTTCTATCAGATTACATAGAGAAGCCAGGACCACAGGTCACCTTTGGATGCAACTCAAAAGGGTACACCAGAGGATATGGAAATATAAAAGTTGGCAAGACCACTATCACAAATGTTTCGTATGTAGAGGGACTTAGTCACAATCTGTTTTCTGTAAGTCAGTTCTGTGCTAATGGTAATCAGATCATCTTTGATTCTAACAACTGTCTTGTGAAGAATAAGGAAGGAGATGAGATACTCCTTACCGGTAAACTGCAGGACATATTATATATTGTCCAGTGGACAAACCAGATCGAGACTTGTTTAGTTACTAAAACAGTATCAGAAACGAGCTGGTTATGGCACAAGAGATTGAACCATCTAAACTTCAAGTCAATCAACAAGATTGCAAAAGAAAAACTAGTGGAAGGTCTACCAGATCAAGTATATGATAAAGATCATATATGTGAAGCCTGTCAAGTTGGAAAGCAGACCAGATCATCATTTACAAGCAAAACAGCTCACTCAACCTCAAGAATACTGGAGCTGTTGCATTTAGATTTGTTTGGTCCAGTCAAACCTCTAAGCATAAATGGGAGAAAATACACCTTAGTAATCATAGATGATTACTCAAGATTCACTTGTGTCATCTTTCTGTTAAAGAAGAAAGAGACTCTAGATAAACTCCCTGACTTTCTACACAAAATCACCAAACAGAAGGAGATGAGTATAACCTCTATCAGAACAGATCGAGGAACAAAATTTCTCAACCAAAAGATTGAATCATACTGCAACAAGATGGGGATCACTCATCAAACATCTGCTGCTCGAACCCCTCAACAGAATGGTGTTGTAGAAAGGAGAAACAGATCTCTAAAAGAAGCAGCTCGCACAATGCTTAATGCAACCAATCTACCAAAGAAGTTCTGGGCAGAAGCCATATACACAGCCTGCTATATTCAAAACAGATCATCCATCACACTCAGACATGGAAAGACACCATATGAGATATGGAACAACAGAAAGCCTAAGATCTCTTACTTCGTACTTTTGGCTGTTTGTGTTACATACATAATAATGGGAAATCTCAATTGAAGACTTTTGATAGCAAGACTGACCCTAGAATATTCTTAGGATATTCTGATATTAGTAAAGCATATCGAGTTTACAATAAGAACTTTCATGTTGTGGAGGTAACACCTCATGTTTTTTTTGATGAGTCCATTATTGAGTACAGGTCATAGGATGAAAAACAAACAGAAAACCAGATGACTAGTAGAAAATCGAATGAGATTCTGCTAGAAGACATCCTAATATGGAATTCAAAGGCAGATGATGAAGAAATTAGTACAGCTCCCATTGCTGAAGAGATCATACAACAAGGGGGAACAACTCAACATGATCTGGATGAAAACAGGTCACCGAGCAATGAAACAGTCATTGCAGAAGATAATCAATCTGAAAATTCAAATCCAGAAGAAACTTCTAATGAGAATCCATTCCAACCAACTTCTACATCACATCCTGAATTTGAGGAACCAACAAATAATCCTGAACCTGAGATATCAGAAGAAGAGATGACCAGGAGAAGGAGATGGATACAAGATCATCCACCAGAAGAGATTGTTGGGAACCTATCAGATCGTGTGAAAACCAGAAGGATGCATGGAGAAAGTGCTTTGCTAAGTTGTTATCTATCTCGCATAAAACCATCTAATGCTCATGAAGCACTACAAGATGCAGATTGGATAACAACAATGCAAGAAGAACTCAATGAGTTCAAAAGGAATGAAGTCTGATATCTCGTTGACAGACCCAAACACCAAGGCGTCATAGGTGTAAAATGGGTGTTCAAAAACAAACGGGATGAGAATGGTGAAGTAGTCAGAAACAAAGCCAGATTAGTAGCTAAAGGCTATAATCAACAAGAAGGCATTGATTTTGATGAAACATTTGCACCCGTAGCCAGACTAGAAGCAATAAGGCTATTCTTAGCATATGCTGCATACAAACGATTCAAGGTATACCAGATGGATGTCAAAAGTGCCTTCCTAAATGGTATTCTTGAAGAAGAAGTATATGTGGAATAGCCACCTGGATTTGAAGAAGCAGATCCAAACCAGAAAGTATACAGACTGGCAAAGGCAGTCTATGGTCTAAAGCAAGCTCCTAGAGCTTGGTATGAGACCTTATCAACGTTCCTACTAGAATCTGGATTCAGAAGATGATCTGTTGACAAGACTTTGTTTATCATCAAAGTTAAAGATAATATCCTCTTAGTTCAGATCTACGTAGATGATATCATTTTTGGATCTCAATCCACCTATTTATGTGACAAATTTGCTGATCTTATGAAAAATAAGTATCAGATGTCCATGATGGGTGAAATGAGTTTCTTTCTAGGTTTGCAGGTCAAGCAGCTATCAGATGGTATCTTCATTAATCAAACCAAATACATCAACGATCTGCTGACTAAATTTGGGCTTAAAGATAGTAATCCAGTAAAAATCCCAATGCAGACCAATGGGAAAATAGATCCTGATCCAGAAGGAAAACCAGCTAACATCACTCAATATAGAGGGATCATAGGGTCACTACTCTACCTAACTGCTAGTCGACCTGACATCACATTTGCAGTAGAAGTATGTGCAAGATACCAAGCTAATCCCAAAGAGTCTCACATGGAAGCAGCTAAAAAGATATTAAGATATCTTAAGGGAACAGCCCACTTAGGATTATGGTACCCATTTGAAGACAACTTTGAGCTAACTGGATACACAGATTCAGATTATGCTGGATGCAAGCTAGACAGAAAGTCAACATCTGGTACATGTCAGTTTTTAGGAAACAAACTGATCTCTTGGTTCTCAAAGAAACAAACATCTGTTGCCACATCAACCACAGAGACAGAATATATGGCAGCTGGAAGTTGTTGAGCACAAATATTATGGTTAAGACAACAACTTAGAGATTATGAGATTGATGTCAAGGAAATACCCATCTTCTGTGATAGCTCCAGTGCTATAGCTATCACACAGAACCCTGTCTTGCATACCAGATGCAAACATGTGGACGTAAGACATCACTTTATAAGAGATCATGTTGAAAGAAAACATGTATAGATTGAGAAAATACACACTGAAGTGCAGAGGGCTGACATTCTCACTAAAGCATTACCAGAAGAAAGGTTCAAGATGCTTTGTGGGAAATTAGGACTGTTAAATCTGGAAGATAGGACCAGATTGACCTAGTACAGATTGATAAGGTAACAGATCAAGTAAATTCCAACAGGGAATTAATACCATATCATCAAAAGACAAATTGATGAAGACCAGATTGATATAGACCAGATTAACAGAGATCAGATCATGTAACATTCCAACTTGAAATTGACACCAGATCACTAAGTACATGTTAATGGTCAAATAGATTAATCAAATTCCAACCGGGAATTATTAAACAGAACATCATACAAGATTGATGTCCAAAGTTGAGAGTGGCATAAACAGATCGATTAACAACAGTTTGTTAATTGGGAGATCGATTTGGACCAGATCACTTGATGCCACGTGGATATTAATTAAATCTTTTATTAAAATTCCCACTACTTGATCAAGGGGGAAAAGTCAACAATATACGGCGACCATATCAACCTAATCATAGTATATATATCTAATTACTGACATATATATATCAAATCTTTTATTTTTGATGATTAGTACAGCGTTTGGGAAACGTGATCGAGGAGATATTTACCTATTCAAGAAAAAGGAAGAAAAGTGACGACTACAAAATCAACGCGCCTCACTACAACCGTATGATCAAAGCGCGTGTATCAAACGCAGAAAAAGAGAAGAGAGTAGACCTTAAGTCTATAACTCAAGAGGCGGGAAAAAAGCTGAAAAGGGAAGTAAATCAATTAAAATATTACACTCTCTTATAGCTTATCTACCTATATATACATTTTGATAAGGCGGTTCATCTATCACTCACATACACTATCCTTCCTCCTTCAACACTTAGCGAAAATTTTCTCTCTTGCAAACCTTCTCAATCTGCAAAAATCTCTCTGACTCTTTTTACCACAATGGCACCCAAATCTTCGCAATTTCTTGAGCAAATGAACTTCCTGAAACCATATATCCATCAAGACCTTTTCGAAGTTCTTGATACCTTTGGGTTTCATAAACTAGACAAGACATTCGACCTTGTTAGGCGCTGCAAAGGATTTCACAATATAATCACCACTCATCCTGTCCACTTCCTACCCAAAGAAGTTGCTGCTTTCTATCTCTTGTGGCAATGAGAGAAGGGTGGAAACGAAGCAACCATCAGGGTTAGCAAGGGAAGTACCATCAGCAACACCACTTACAATGTATT
>JAPKLX010001851.1:0-17287 GCA_026898415.1 Leonotis leonurus | reverse complement strand
TGAAAGAGCATCATCAAAACTTAGAATATTTTATGGGGTTCCCAACAGGTATCGAGAGTGGCAAAAAGCTCTTGGTGCAAGTAAGGTTTCAAAAAGGTCGCTTGATCAAGAAACTGAGAAGTTTTTGGTGCCATTTTTGCTAGAAACAGAGAAATTTTCGAAGGTAGAGAAATTTTGAAAGAGAGGAAATTTTGGCTAAGTGTTTTGAGAAGTGTAAGTGAGAGATACATGAAACGCCTTATCAATCTATATACACGAAAAAGAAGATAAGTAGAGTAATAAAATATTCAGAAATCCTTCCCATTTTCAGCTTTCCCGCCTTTCCATGTTCTAGGTTTACAATCCATAGCCGCCTCTCTTTATCGTGTGATGTACGCGCTTTGATCGAACGGTTGGGATGCAGCGCGTTGTCTTTGTTGCAGTCATTTATCTCCCTTTTTCTTGATTTGGTAGATATTTCCTCGATCACAGTTCCCAATTACTGTACTTAATCATCAAAAAATAAAAGATATGATATCTAATGTCAGAATATAGATAATTAGTCGCCGTATATAGTTTACCTTTCCCCCTTAACCAAGTAATGGAATAATTAATAAGAAATATTAATTTTGTATCCACGTGGCATTAAGTAATCTGGTCGAGGTCAATCTCTTTTATAGTTAGAACTATCGATCTGGTTGACTCTTTTAATAATTCCCAGTTGGAATTTGATCAATCTGTATTGGAATATACTTAGTGATACCATGGTGTCAATTCCCTGTTGGATTTTTAAGTGATCTGGATTTTATCAATCTGAACCATGACGATCTGGCTTTGATTCCCTGTTGGAATATTGTATTTTATCTGGTTTAGATTAATCTGGTCCTTTCTTCAAGATTTAAAAGTCCTAATTTTCCACAAAGCATCTTAAATCTTTCTTCTGGTAATGCCTTAGTGAGAATGTCTGCTTTCTGAACTTCAGTATGTATTTTCTCAATCTGTATATGTTTCCTTTCAACATGGTCTCTAATGAAGTGATGTCTCACATCTACATGTTTGCATCTGGTATGCAAAACAGGATTCTGGGTGATTGCTATAGCACTTGAGCTGTCACAGAAAATTGGTATTTCTTTGACATCAATCTCATAGTCTTTAAGCTGTTGTCTTAACCACAGTATTTGTGCACAACAACTTCCAGCTGCCATGTATTCTGCCTCTGTGGTTGAGGTGGCAACTGATGTCTGTTTCTTTGAGAACCAAGAAATTAGTTTATTTCCTAGAAACTGACATGTACCAGATGTTGACTTTCTGTCCAGTTTACATCCAGCGTAGTCTGAGTCAGTATATCCAGTTAGCTCAAAATTGTCTTCACATGGATACCATAATCCTATATGGGATGTTCCTTTGAGATATCTTAATATCTTCTTAGCTGCTTCCATGTGAGACTCTTTTGGATTTGCTTGATATCTTGCACATACACCTACTGCAAATGTGATGTCAGGTCGACTGGCAGTTAGGTATAGTAGTGATCCTATGATCCCTCTGTATTGAGTAATGTTAGCTGATTTTCCTTCTGGATCTGGATCAATTTTCCCATTGGTCTGCATTGGGATTTTCACTGGGTTACTGTCTTTTAACCCAAATTTGATCAGCAGATCGTTGATGTATTTTGTCTGATTAATAAAGATACCATCTGGTAGCTGCTTGACTTGCAAACCTAAAAAGAAACTCATTTCTCCCATCATGGACATTTGATACTTATTTTTCATAAGTTCAGCAAATTTGTCACATAGATAGGCAGATTGAGATCCAAAGATGATATCATCTACATAGATATGGACTAAGAGAATGTTTTCTTTGACTTTGATGATAAACAAAGTTTTGTCAACAGATCCTCTTCTGAATCCAGATTCTAGTAGGAAGGTTGATAAGGTCTCATACCAAGCTCTTGGGGCTTGTTTTAGACCATAGACTGCCTTAGTCAGTCTCTATACTTTCTGATCTGGATCTGCTTCTTCAAATCCATGTGGCTGTTCCACATATACTTCTTCTTCAAGGATACCATTGAGACAAGCACTTTTGACATCCATCTGGTATACCTTGAATCGTTTGTGGGCAGCATATGCTAGAAATAGCCTTATAGCTTCTAATCTGGCTACTGGTGCAAACGTTTCATCAAAATCAATGCCTTCTTGTTGATTATAGCCTTTAGCTACCAATCTGGCCTTGTTTCTGACTACTTCACCATTCTCATCTCGTTTATTTTTGAACACCCATTTTACGCCTATCACACCTTGATGTTTGGTTCTGTCCACGAGATACCAGACTTCATTCCTTTTGAACTCATTGAGTTCTTCTTGCATTGCTGTTATCCAGTCTGCATCTTGAAGTGCTTCATAAGCATCAGATGGCTCTATGCGAGAGAGATAACAGCTTAACAATGCACTTTCTCCATGCATTCTTCTGGTCTTCACACGATCTGATGGGTTCCCAACGATCTGTTCTAGTGGATGATCTTGTATCCATCTCCTTCTCCTGGTCATCTCTTCATCAGATATCTCAGGATCAGGTTGATCTGTTGGTTCTTCAAATTCAGGGTGTGCTGTTGATGAGGCTTGGAATGGATTCTCATCTAGTTATGCTTCTGGATTTTGAGTTCCAGCTTGCTCATTATCTGCAATGACTGTTTCATTGCTTTCTGTTGGCAATCTGTCCTCATCCAGATTGTGTTGAGATATTCCCCCTTGCTGTAAGATCTCTTCAGCAACAGGTGGAGTGATAATTTCTTCATCCTCACTCTTTGAGTTCCAGATAAGAATATCTTCATGTAGTAGTTCATTCATCCTTCTGGTAGTCACCTAGTTTTCTGTCTGCTTTCCATCTGGTGACCTGTACACAACAATTGACTCATCAAAGACAACGTGAGGTGTTACCTCCACAATATGAGAGTTCTTATTGTAGACTCGATAAGCTTTACTAACATCAGAATATCCTAAGAATATTCCAGGGTCAGTTTTGCTATCAAAAGTCTTCAACTGTGATTTCCCATTATTGTGTATGTAACACAAACAACCAAAAGTTCTGAAATATGAAATCTTAGGCTTTCTGTTGTTCCAAATCTCGTATGGTGTCTTTCCATGTCTGAGTGTGATGGATGATCTGTTTTGAGTATAACAGGCTGTGTAGATTGCTTCTGCCCAGAATTTCTTGGGTAGATTTGTAGCATTTAGCATTGTACGTGCTGCTTCCTTGAGTGATCTGTTTCTTCTTTCAACAATTCCATTATGTTGGGGAGTTCGAGCAGCAGATGTTTGATGAGTGATTCCCATCTTGTTGCAGTATGCTTCAATCTTCTGGTTGAGAAATTCTGTTCCTCGATCTGTTCTGATAGAGGTTATACTCATCTCTTTCTGTTTTGTGATCTTGTGTAAGAAGTCAGGGAGCTTGTCTAGGATTTCTTTCTTCTTTAACAGAAAGATGACCCAAGTGAATCTTGAGTAATCATTTATGATTACTAGGGTGTACTTTCTCCCATTTATGCTTAGAGGTTTGACTGGTCCAAACAGATCAAGATGTAACAGCTCTAGTATCCTTGAAGTTGAGTGAGCTGTTTTGTTGGTAAAGAATGATCTGGTTTGCTTTCCAGCTTGACAAGCATCACATATGTGATCTTTATCATACACTTGGCAATCCTGTTGATTGACTTGAAGTTAAGATGGCTTAATCTCTTATGCCATAACCAGCTGGTTTCTGATACAGTCTTGGTGACTAAGCAGGTCTCGATCTGGTTTGTCCATTGGACAATGTATAGTCTATCCTGTAACTTACCGGTAAGGAGTATCTCATCTCCTTCCTTATTCTTCACCAGACAGTTGTTAGTATCAAAAATAATCTGATTACCATTAGCACAAAACTGACTTACAAAAAACAGGTTGTGACTAAGACCCTCAACGTATGATACATTAGTGATAGTAGTCTTGCCAACTTTGATGTTTCCATACCCTCTGGTATAGCCTTTTGAATTACATCCAAAGGTGACCTGGGGTCCTGGTTTTTCTACGTAATCTGATAGCAGGTTCTTGTCACATGTCATGTGTTTTGAACAACCACTATCTATTATCCAGATTGCTCCTCTTGCAACCTTACTCCTTCTTGCACTTCTTTGATCCTGCAATTAATCAAACTTAGCTTCCCTTTCAACGTTTGGGTTCTTGATTATTAGCAAATATTCCTTTTCGAATCTAGAACATTCTTGGGTTAGGAACAGAAATATAGCAGGTGATGATGTTCCCTTCATTATCTACTTTAGATACAGAGTGAATTTCAGATGGATGATACTTCTCTACTCCATCTTTCTTCAATCCTTTCTTAGTAGGTATTGTCTTGTTGACAATATTTGTCCTGTTGACATTCGGTTTTTGAAGGTGATCTGTTTCTGTGCAGTGAGCTGGTTGTTCCTTTGTTTGATAATACTGTCTGTTCTTCGCATCTTTAATTATCATCTTTTGAGGATAACCTTTCTTGTTTTTCAAGTCCTTCACTTGATCTGGTATTTGCTTCCTTTCTGGTACAAAGTTTACGGTTCTAGAGGACTTTTCTGAGTGGCCTGGATATCCTAATCCAGATGTGCCCTTTTGTTGCAGATTGATTAGCAACTTGGCACGCTCATCACTCTTGTAAATCATTTCTTTTCCTTTCTTGATCTTTTCCTCAGCAACATTTTTTCTTGAAACCAGATCCTTAATTTTTGAGTTAAGTGAGTGGATCTCACTGTCTTTACTCTTGATCTGTTCTTCCAGATCGTTCATTTTAGCAACAAATTGTGTGTTTGCTGTGCTTAGAGTCTACTCAACTCTCTTTAATCTTTCATTTTCTTCAACAACTTCTTTAAACAGCCTCTTGATACTTGAGTAACTTTTGAACATATCATCTATTTCATTCCATGAGTATTCTGCTTGATCTTCACTTTCCTGTTCAAGATCATATTTATTATTTGAGGAATTTGAGTAGCAAGAATTTACCTCAACATCATCTAGACCGTTATCCAATCCCACATAGCATTCATTCCAGCTTTCTTCGTCGTCAGCGATGAAAGCTTCATCATTTTCTGATGAGCTATCTGAGAAATGACTCGAGCTGCTTGAGTTCTGTTCAGCTATCATGGCTTTGCGCTCATATTTAAGCTTTCGATCTCTTTTTGCTCTTAGTTCTTCTCTTTGACTTCTGGACAAATCAGGGCAATCTGTTTTGAAGTGACCTGTTCTGCCACATTCAAAGCAAGTGTAGTCTGTAGAGCTAGAGGTCTTTGTTGTTTTAGCAGTCTGCTTCTTGGACTCATTCTTGTCATCAGATCGATCATTGTCATACTTCTTGTTGAAGTTTCTCTTGTTATCTTTGTAGAAGCGTCTGTATTTCTTCGATCTGGTCTCCATCTTGTCCATTCATTTGGCAATCATTGCGAACTCTTTTAAGAGTTTGTCATAGCCTTTCTCTTCATCTGGGGTATCTAGCTCAGAAGGATCATCTGGTTTGCTCTTCGCTTTGAAGGCTACCTCTTTGTCTTTCTTTGAGCTGCTTTCTGTCTTTTTGGACAGATGATCTGGTCCTCGAATTCTTTGAATGTCACATTCATGCCCTTCGAGGTGATCAAACAAAGCTTCAGTGGACAGTTCATTAAAGTCTGCTCGTAGAGGTTGCATTGCAGCATATATCTCCCAGCTTGGTGGAAGAGCTCTAAGAACTTTCATGTTCTTCTCCCTTTGAGTATATTTGTTCTTTTTGAACGCAGATATCTCTAGGAGAATTCCAGTGAATCTCATCTTCATCTGTTCTATTGTCTCGCCTGGTTTCATTTTGAATTCATCATATTTGTTGCAGGCAAGAGACAGCTTGTTCTCAATCATTACTTCAGATCCAAGGGCTAGATCTCTCAAGGCTTCCCACATCTCTTTGGCTGTATCCAGATTTTGGATTTTAGCCAGATGTATGCCTTTGACCGTGCTGGAGATGATCCCTTTGGCAAAATCATCAAGATTTGCTTCTCTCCTTTCTTCAGAAGTGTATTTTCTGGGATCCTTTAGCACAGATTCTTTGACCACTCTTGTATCAGTGATACGAGTAGTTTCTTCTGTAATTGCTAGTGGCCCTTCTTCGATTACTTTCCACATCAAGCAGTGATGTGCTTTAAGACACATCTTGATTCTGAAGCTCCATTCTCTATATCCTTGGATAGAGAATTCTTCGCAAGCCCTGACAACAGATGACTCCATAAAAATTAATATGCTAGTGGATGAAAAAGGTTTTCCTAGATCTATTCAAGTTGACCACGCAGGTTTTATCCCTGTGAAACAAAACAATGGTCGTTTGAACCACTGCTCTGATACCACTTGTTGGTCCCGAAAGAGCAAGGTTTGGTGTATGGGGGGGGAATACACCAAATACAAACTTTTCAGTTTACTTGACAAGTTATATGAGAGTTCAAGCTATTCTGTTTAAGAAATTGCTCGAAGATGACTAGACAGATCGATATGCAGATCGATAGCAGTTTAGTCCAACCAAATTACTCTCTTAGTGTAAACACTTAGCTAATAATAAGAGTGATCTTATTATTTTCTCAGTGTTGAGTGAGTGCGGAAAAATGGTGGATTAGTGATTGCTCTTGTTTAGAAAACCTTAGTATTAACCAGATTGATGATAGTGCAGAGAGTTAGAATAATAAACAACTGAAGATTAAAGAATACAGGAATGTAAAGCACACAGTTGTTTAACGTGGTTCGGGAAATCCCTACGTCCACGATCTAGTCAAAACTAGACCAGATTATCCACTACTAGGATACTCTGCTTCTTTATACTCGTGGAGAACGAGTCAAAAGTACCAATCAAAACTAGACAGATACTTATGCACGAATTAAGGGTCGTGTCCCTTTACAACAGATTACCTCTACGTTACCACTAGAAAACTACTAGCTAGCAGGGTGATCTCCTTTCTCTCGACAAGACAGACTTGAATCGAGATGGTTGGTGTGATGTAGAATCACAGGATGTTGAAGCTCTGAGTCTGAATTGCAGCTTGATTGCTTGAGAAGACAATAACAGTATAGTTCGCGTGTGTTATCTATTTTCTCCAGATCTCTTACTCCAACTATATAGGCATTGAATTTAAAAATTCTAGCCGTTGTTGATTGGCGTGAGATAGATGGTATATTGCCAATCAATGGTTTCCATCATATCTATTCTTGCCATATAGGAAAGTTTGACTCAATCTTTGATTTATGGAAAGCAGATTTGCCAACGGTCTCTTTCCTTCTATGTGTTAACCGAAGATCTTCTTTCCAATCCCAGTTGGATGGACTTGATCTTGACGTGGCAAGAGCATATGATGTGTAGGATGATGTCAGCTGATGAATTGATGACTCAATCATTCTGGTTCCTCATTGTAGACATCGATCTGGTCATCGATCTGGTCCCTGTCTGTTACAGCAGATCGATTCCTTTTGGCGTAAAATCTTGACCTTCATCCTATTCTAAGTTGAGATTGACTTCTATAGGAATATTTCCTTTACACTTTAAGTCATCTCCTAATCTGTTCTATAGCAACATTCACTTTATCTCTAGTGATCTGTTATTACACAAGAACAGCTTAAGCTATTAAACATCTAAGTGTGTTTCGAAAAGACCATCATCAGAACTAAATGTCTTAGGGTTCCCAACAGCAATGTCCCCAGCGGGGTTACTACAACCATTGTCCATTCTGGAATTAATTTGTGAAGATCTATCAATGGACTTCATTACAAGTCTACCAAAGTAGCGTGAATATTATGTTATTATGGTGGTGGTAGATAGTGTTGAAATATGGTCATTTTGTGGCTCTTAAACGACCCATAACAGCCCGTTTAGTGGCTGAATGGTTCGTCCGGGAGGTGGTTCGTCTGCATGGAATGCCACACTCAATTGTGAACGATAGAGATCCGGTGTTTGTCAGTGGGTTCTGGAAAGAATTGTTCGCGGTATCAGGAACCCGGCTAAAATTTAGTACAACTTATCACCCAAAGACGGATGGTCCGACTGAAGTGTTGAATCGAGTAGTGGAGACGTACTTACGATGATTTACATGTGAGCAGCCAAAGCAATGGACACGGTTGCCGTGGGCGGAGTACTGGTATAATACGGCTTATCAAACAGCAACCCGAATTTCTCCTTTTGAGGTGGTGTATGGCCGAGCACCTCCAACTATACATCGTTTCTTACTAGAGGAGTGTCGAGTTGCTACAGTGGCAGAGGAGCTGAGAAGTCGTGATTTCATACTGATAGAGTTGAAGAGTAATTTGGAATGGGCACAACAACAGATGGTGAAGTACGCTAACCGACGCAGGCGAAAAGTCGAGTTTGAGGTGGGGGATCGAATATTTCTGAAGGTGCGTCCTTTTAGCCAAACTTCAATGGCTAGACAGCAGCATCATAAAGTAGCCGCAAAATTTTATTGGTCATTTGAGGTGGAGGGGTTTGTGGGCCCTACAGCGTATAGGCTGTGGTTGTCGGAGTCAAGTCAAATTCATCCAGTTTTTCATGTTTCGTAACTTGGACGTGTGGTGGGGATCACCCAGTGGAGAAGGAGCTGCCGGAGAGTGTTGAGCTAGCCGTGGGACCAGTGTTGTAATGACCCGTAGAAAAATGGGATTTCATACTAATTTTATGTATCCGAAAATTTGTTCGAGAAAATTTCATAATAAAATAACAAAGATATCGGTTAGTTAATCGATATTAGTAACTATCGTATCATATCTTTATAACTCATGCAAATTTTAGACGAATAATTGTTTGATTAAGATACTCTAGTTAGATACTAAGTAGTGTCTTAAAGATATTCTATAAAGAATAATAGTGTAATTACATCTTAATGAGATACATGTTAATTAGAATAAAATTATTACCTTAATAAGGTAAGGAAGTATGGAAACATTGCATATACTTTACATTGTATTAAATATTGAGAATTAATTTCAAACTATTGGAAAGAATGGCTTGATGCTTAAGAAGTAACTATACTTTGTGGTTATGGTAATTAGTTAACATTAGAATTGTTGTATGACATAAAATAAACACACGCCACCTGTATATATATGTACTATAGCAGTGAGTAAGAAGAGAGAATCATACATATACTTATGTAACTTGGCTTTATATAAGAAAGAAGAGTGAAGTGGCTAGCAGTCACTAAAGTTATAGGAAAGAGCTCTAACGTCATGATAATGATTATGACTCGTCATAAAAGAAACATTTAACATCAACTTTGAAAAGAATCATTCTTACTTCTTCCACTTAAAACTTCACTTCAAAACATCTTAAAACTTTTCTCTTAGAGCATACTTTTTCTTCTTTCAATACTCAACTTCATACTGAAGAAATACGTATATTTCTTTAAAAATCTCAAACTTCATTTAGAAAGAAATACCTTCATTTCTTTACAAATCTTTGAACTTTAAATGAAAAGAAATACCTTCATTTCTTTTCAAATCTCAGACTTCAGTTATTCCTCTTAAAACATAAAACTTCAACTTCTTAAATTTTTTACCTCTTTCTCGTTGAGCGTGATGTGTCGGAGTGCTAGGCTTGTCGACTTACTCAACTAGTTTAGCGAATGATGCTAGACTAAACTCGAAAGAAGACTCTTGGGTTTAAAGAAATTTGCTCTGATACCACTCTGTCACGCCCGCACTTCACTAAGGGTAGTAAAGTCGGGGAAACCGTGACTTGGGAAAGGATTTAAGAAGTCGGGATTGAAATAGGGTGAGGAAGCAAGGATGAAACTTGAACAACAATCTCATAATGAGTCGAATAACTCATCGTACATGATTAACACAAACGGACTTGAGTTTAAGGCTCGATACATAACAACGTAATATGAAGGAACTGAAATCTTAAGTGTAATACATAATGATCTCGAACTAGCAGCGGAAAATTTCTTGGATCGCTAAAAGCCCTACATGTGTGAAGACACGTAGAACCCCCAAGAGTCAACTAATAAGATGTCGACAAAAAGCCCGAACGTAGCACTCCTCCTTCATCATCGCTCAACCTGCCCATTTATAAATACATGCAGGGCTGAGTATAAATTGTACTCAGTAGACACATGCCAAAATCGCACACATACAAATATAATTGTCATGCCATTGTAAGTGAAACATAGGGATTTTGTCTCTAAAGAACCTATGTTCACTAAAAATCCTTTTGTGAAATCTTAAAGTTCGACTGTACAGTCTAAGTTCTTTGAGTAATCCACCATATCTGTAACTTCTTCTTCTTCTTTGTGTCGGGAAGGTGGCCACCTTCCACAAACACCTTGACCGGCCAACACCTTCGTCGGCTCACAGTCACTTTAACCGGCCAACCCGTTCGATGACTCACGGTTACTTTGTGTACACTAGTTCGAGTGGAGACGCTAACCCACTGGAACCCTTTTTGAACACTAGTTCGAGTGGAGACGCTAACCCACTGGAACCCGAATTCGATTCTTTTAACTTCATTGAGCAGATAGGTATCATACGAAAATCATAAAACATTTTATGGCAGACAATACTTGAAACATAATTTTCAGTTCAAATGCTTTTTGAAATGAAACATAAACTGATACAACACACATAATTTTTAGTTGTATAAGAAAGCCTACACTTGATGTATAGGATAGAAAGCCTACCTGGCTTGCTTCCTCTTCTAATTAAGTTCGACCTTCTGGCTTAGTACTTCCTCCCAGCGTAACCTTAATCGAGTTTACGAGGTGAGATACTCATCTGAGCATATATATTATTTTCTACTTTGAAAGGAAATGTTATCCTTATTAATTTCGGTAATTATTCTCGAGTCTTAACTCAACTAATATTTGAGTATCTTAGTCTAAATGTGTCGTTAAATTCTTAAATCAAGCTATGATTTATTATTCTATTTTCATTCTTTTACCCAAGTAATTAATGTTGGGTATAATTTGTGAAGGAGATTCTACTTGAAATATTGATTTTCGAATCGTAACATCTAATTAAATCTTATAGGTTAGTATTAACCTTGATTTAAACACCTTAGGTACGATTTTAATTTAATCAACTATTATGATTAAATTATAGCTTAATGAATTAATTCCTTAAGTTAAATAATAATTTTCTCTACTTGGACATAATCCAAATTAAATTAATAGCTATAGCCCAACTAAATTAATTTCAACCCATTAATATTCATTAAGACTTTGGCCCATAGGATTTTTAATCACTTGGCCCGATAATTTATTCACCCGGCCCAGTAACCTGGCCCAAACCCGGCCCACATTCTTAAACATTTCTAAATAATCCCTAACCCTAATTTACTCTTACTTTCATTCCTTCCCAGAAACAACACACACACCTCTTTTTTGTTTTTCTCCTTATCTCTCGTTCCCTCTCTGCTTCCTTCTCAAATCTCTCTGTGTCTTCTTCTCTCTCTCTCTCTCTATGTGCTCTCTCGACTGCAATGAAGAAGAGCCCGAATTCTTCTTATTATATTTCTAGGCTCTTCCTCTCGGCGCTGCGCTCTCTGCTCTCGGTTTTTTGGTTCTCGGTGGAACGGCAAGCATGCTCGCCGGAGGGAAGCGGTCGCCGACTATCTTCCAGGTAAAAATCTTATCTTTCCTTGGTTTTAATGTTTCTAGCCTCTAATTAATTTACTTTCTGAAATTTCTCAAAATTCTTCTAAATTATTCTCAATTTCTAACACTCTGTCCCTCTCTGATCTCGGCTCTACTGGATGGCGAATCTCACGGTTTCTCCCTCGACTTACAGTGGAGTCTAGGCCTCTGATTATATTCTCAATAAGGTAAGATAGCTTTACATTTTTGTTTTAATTTTCTAAACCCTTATTTGCTTCTGCATGTAAGAAAATTGAACTAAGATTCAATTTGGGAAGGGTTTGGGTGAGTTCTGTGGTTTCTGAATTGATTTCTAATTATCTTCATTTCCATTCTGTAACAAGGTACCAGTCGGTTGATTCGGATTGAAGATGGTTCAGTGGTGGGGCGTATCTTTTGATCTGGAAACTGCCGTAGGAGTTAAATCTCCTCCTTAGGTAACTCTCTAGTTAATCTCCTTTACCACACCCCTTAATTTACATTGTGATTTTGATTAGTCTTAAAGGTAGTTCGAGTTTCCCATCTTAGTTAGGCCTTTAATACTGTTTGAATTTTCCAGTTTCTGGTTTGGGAAGGGTTTAATTTGCTGCTGAGGTTTGGTTGGTGTTGCTATCCTGCGGGTCTTTCTTTTTCTTACCGAGAATTCCTCAGACTTAAGCTAAGTCTTATTCTTGAGTTAATTATGTGCTTTTGGTTCCATTCTGGAATAGCACTCTGTACTTAGTTTAAATTTTTTTCTGTTTTAATAACTACTTAAATTTACTAAGACCTGAATTCATATTCTGTTTTATGAGTGATTAACCAGACAGAAACATATACTTATTCTGTCCCTTACTACTATTTTAAAGCATGTATATATATGTATGTCTATGTTCTAAACAAGATCCTTAATTTCAAAACTTCATATTTGATGGGTTCTGCATGTTCTGAACAAAAATAAGCATAACTTCTAAGTTCTGAAGCTAAGAGTTTCTAAATCTGCCTTTATAGATAGATGTTGTAGTAGTGGTGTTCTCTTTCTTAATGCTCAAGTGTTTGAAATAGCTAGTTTAATAGACTTTACTCTATTGTTGTAGGTATTGGAAGAAGTACAGTTGGAGGTTTCAGTCCTCTTTACTCAACCGAGACTAAAGCCTTCACTGCAGCACTTTATCTTCTGCAGTACCTTATCCTCTGCAGCACCCTATCTTCTGCAGCACCCTATCATATTGATTTGTACATGTGTATCTTTGTTTAGATCTTGCCTCCATAGGGTAGAACATATGTGGCAGTTGCAGCTTTATTCCATATTGAATCTTAAAATTTCCAGCTGCATGTATGAGTATAGGTCCCACAAATCCCCTTATTTTCTTCCCTTTCACATGGCAGCCGTATATAGCATTTTTTTTCATATCTTATGTATAGATCTTGAGTTCTTTTGATAGTATTCTTTTTGACTTTCTTACTTACTTTATATAATGTTTTGATTGTAGGAGACTTCAACTCTCAATCTCTTATACTCTTGCAGCTTTTCATTATGAAATTTATACTTATGCGTGTGTTTCTCTTTATTGTAGGTGACAATTCACACAACATTTATATATATATAATCGTGTAGTATACTTATTATACATAGATAATATTTTAACTACACCATTTATATTGTATGCCCTTATACATCTCATTAATATAGTTCTCTAATTGTGTAACACATACTTATACTTGTACTTATATAATTAATCCAAAGTGTAGCACATCTCCTTAATATTAACCCTTCTTAATATAATAATAAAGAAATTTTTATTTACTTATTATTTTAAACCAAAATTCCTTTATCACTAGATTAAATTCTCACTAATTAACTACGACGTTCAACATATAATTAATAATCGCGTCCGAATATCGTTTAATTCGGAATTTAAAAAGACGGGGTATTACAGTTGCAGTTGCAGAGATACACCTTCACCTCTCCACCTTTCCATTGTCCAAACCTACATTACACATGAGTAAAGCATTAACTAGCATACCTCTAAAGTCAAAATAGATTGCAGCAGCCATGTCAATCAACATCTAATTAAATTGAGAATGGATGAGTAGGAATAAGCAAATGAATTATAGTTCTCATACAAGCAGTAGTCAAAAGATTTAAGTTCCCTACTTATACATCTAGAAACCCATCAGACAAGAACCTTTAGTTCAGAAAGCAATTCACTCACTCCAGAATACTTAAGCAAACTCTCATCTACACAAGAAGCTTTTCAAGTCATCCTAACCCCAAGATTCTAAGGAGTCACTAAGGTAAATGGAAAGTTCTTAAGCATTCAGATAGTTCAGGTTCTAGTATGTGTTTCAACCATTTTTATTTCCTTCCCTTCTCAGAAGACAACTTGGAGATCTCATAGCCGAGTACTAAAGTAGGAGTAAGCTCTCTTACTATTATTTAAAAGTTAGAATGATAAAGGGATTAAATGTATAACCTGCAGTCTTCTAATCACCTTAAAATTTCAGAAATACACTTCTAGATACGTACATACAACTCTGGACTAACCTGATGTTTATGCACAAGACAGTTAGTTAGCACGAAATCAGTTGAGACGACGGGAGATGGATATTAGAGCCATAAACTACACACACCTGCCAGCCAGCTTCAATGGTGTTGAGATCATTTCCATAGGAGCCAGAAATGACCCACAACTGAGAGAGGCTGAACTCATACTGGTCTGTCACTCGAGGCGCCCACACGTTTATGCTCGCCTTCGCCCCGTAGTACTGGTCACCATTCACAAATGCCACAGCATGCTGCACACTCACACACATCAGTATACATTTGGATCAAGATTTACCAGCTAGAAGACCACTTTTGGTTATTTTTCAAGAATGTACTAATGTGATAGCTAAAGAGCTTGATATAAGATCCTAACAGAACCGAACAGAAACTACCACATGAATGTACTGTTTTTGGACTAATATGAGATAACTACCTCATGATCACTGCTGGTTGTATCTCTACGGACGCCTCGTCTGATCTTTCGACCGAATCTACGAACGGAGCTAGCCCTCAACACATCCTTCTCAGTAGTTCTTCTTACAGGAATTGTCCCTGCAGGGCATGATTCTCCTGCTGCTATCCACGCCTGCACAGCCTCCGAAACCGACTCATTGGAATCGTGCCCCTTAGGCCTCTCCGGTGGCTCCTGCGTTCATCAAAACCGGTTCTTGAATCACAAAAATTTAAAAGGGATGCATTTTATGACAAGTTTAAGGTACGGTGAAGTAAAAGTACCAATGGCTTGTGCCCTTTGAGCTGAGGATGATCAAATGCTGGCTGAAGATGAGTAGGAATACAATCTATCTTATCTCCATCTGAGCTCTAAACAAAAAGAGAATCAAAGCACTTGAGCTAAGAAATTCAAGAAAAGCAGAACATGAATGGGATTTTGGAAGAAGAAGAAGAAGAAGAAGAAGAAGAAGAAGAAGAAGAAGAAGAAGAAGAAGAAGAAGAAGAAGCCATTTGAGCAGAATCTATGTTTTGTTGTAGTTCTAACAACGCATGTATGTTGTTGTCTTGTTGTAAGAACGCAGCATGTTTCATTCCAAAATTTTGTCCATGGAAACTACTCTCCTGCACACCTATCTGTAAAACCCCATACAAAGCCCACATTAAAAAGAAATCTTTTATAACACCACTCACCATTTTCTAAGCATTTTCTAAGTGACTCCATTTGACAGATAGGTGCAACTACACAGCTCTCACTATCTCAAACACACACAGTGAGAGTGAGTGAGATTCTTGTTTCTTGAAATTGAGTTGTGAATCAGAGAACCTTAAGTATGTTTTTTACTATTAAAATAGGTTGGTTGAGACCATAACATGTTACAAACTTACAAGCAGTGGTCAGTAGTCATGTTTTTAATATTATTTTAAAAGATTTGATCCTAAATCACTACTATTAGTGAACGAACATGTTACAGACCAGCTATAGGTTTGAGATAAAAATCCAAATACATTTTGTTTTCTTTGAGAAGAAAAATTGCAACTTTCTCTAAGATTAATAGAACACGTGGAAATTGAAAAGGTGAAACGATGAATGCGAATTCCCCTAAGCTCACAATTCTACACTACCCACAACCAAAATCACATAATAAACATCAAAATCAATGAGGCGAAAACAAACAAATTATTACCCTGGTGGTAAAACCTACAATATTCTTACTTTGCAATAATTTCATAAATTGGGAGCTCCTCATAAGAAGAAGAAACAGAACACTGTCAAACCCTAGGGTTTTCATAGGAGCAACAATTAAGAAAAAATCAAATCTCAATGAATCGGTAATCGAATTGAATAGAACCTCGAGCATTGAGGTCATTGCGCTGAGCTTCGAGGCGCTGGAGATAGTGAAACTTTTGACGGCTCAAGAGCTGCAAATCGTGTATGCTCTGCTGATAGTACTGCCGGAGGCCTTCACCGCCTCCGCCGGAAATGGCGCCTTGTTGGTGCTGCCACTTGGTTTCATCGGCTTGCCGAGCGTCTACCGCCGCCGTTGCCATGGATACGTCGTCGTTCGATGTCTGAGCAGATCAGAGAATAATTGGGTTTTCGTCTTGGCCAAGCACGCCTACGGTTTTGGGGATAAAAGGGTTGTAATAAAATCAAACACACATACACTACGGTTTTTAAAAATTGTAGTCTATGTACTAAAACTACACGCACATACACTACAGCTTTTAAAAACCGTAGTCTATGCACTAAAACTACACGCGCATACACTACGGTTTTTAAAAACCGTAGTCTATGTACTAAAAAGACACGCACATACACTACGGTTTTTAAAAAACCGTAGTATATGTACTAAAAAAACACGCACATACACTACGATTTTTAGAAACCGTAGTCTATGACTGACATACACTACGCTTTATTTTTTAAAGCGTAGTCTTTACCAAAAAAACGCACATACACTACAGTCAATGATAAAACCGTAGTGTATGGACTGTAGTGTATTACTATTTTTCTACTAGTGATAGACCTTAAGCTTTCAGCTTTGTGTTCTCTATAGTATTTAGTAAAGAGTTTAAAATGGTGTTAAGCATGCAGAACATAGAATTTCAAATACGATTCAGAACTTAGAATATATGCACACTGATTTCAGAACACACATGCTTGTTTATAGGTATTCAGAATCAGAACAGAACACATAGACCTTTATATACTTATGTATATGTATATATATAGATTCTGATTTAGAACTAGACTTAGGTTTTTATGATATTCAATCTCTAGAACATAAGAGGCGAGCAGTGACTACCTAAGGAAACTTAGAGCATTAGTTCGTGCTGGGTTTGAAATGTCAGAACATATATGTTATAGCCTAGAGCATTGACCCATATTCAGTTTTTACAACCCATTTCAGAAGTTAAGAACTGTCAAAACCTTACAAGTATTTTCTTTTCACTTCTTTCATTTTTTTATACATGTTTAGGGCCCCTTTAATAGTACTATGAAAAATTTAACTACTACCTTAGAAATCCTCGGCTGGAAGAGCAACAGCAGGATGAAGGGAAACTCTCAACTCGCTGCTAACCCCATCTCTGAAACCAATTCACATTAACCCTAAAACACAAACTTGGGATAAAATTTTAAAAACATTTAGAAACAGAATCTGGTTAAATTCAATAAGAGA
>JAPKLX010003480.1:0-11063 GCA_026898415.1 Leonotis leonurus | reverse complement strand
CCCCCCCCCCATACACCAAACCTTGCTCTTTCGGGACCAACAAGTGGTATCAGAGCGGTGGTTCATACGACCATTGTTTTGTTTCACAAGGTTAATACCTGCGTGGTCAACTTGAATAGATATTGAAAAACATTTTTCATTCACGTGCATAGTATCTGCTATGGAGTCATCTGTTGTCAGGGCTTGTGAAGAATTCTCCATCCAAGGTTATAGAGAATGGAGCTTCAGAATCAAGATGGCACTCAAGGCCCATCACTATCTGATGTGGAAGGTTATTGAAGAAGGCCCACTACAGATCACTGAAGAAGTGAAAGTAACTACGTCAACTAGAGTATCAACATAGATAGCTCCCAAAGATCCAAGAAAATACACAGCAGAAGAACGTCGTGAAGCCAAACTGGATGATTTTGCTAAAGGAATCATATCTAGCACAGTCAAAGGGGTACATCTGGCCAAAATCCAAGATTTGGATACTGCCAAAGAGATGTGGGAAGCCCTAAGAGACTTGTGTCTAGGATTTGAAGTCATGATTGAGAATAAGCTGTCTCTAGCCTGCAACATATATGATGAATTCAAGATGTAACCAGGCGAGACAATAGAACAAATGAAGATGAGATTCACTGGAATTCTCTTTGAAATATCTGCGTTCAATAAGAACAAATATACTCAAAGGGAGAAGAATATGAAAGTACTCAGAGCACTTCCACCTAGCTGGGAGATCTATGCTGCAATGCAACCTCTCCGTGCAGATTTCAATGATCTGTCTACATAAGCATTATTTGATCACCTTGAAGATCATGAATGTGACATTCAAAGAATTCGAGGACCAGATCATCTGTCCAAAAAGGCAGAAAGCAGCTCTAAGAAGTACAAAGAAGTAGCCTTTAAAGCAAAGAGCAAATCAGATGAACCTTCTGAACCTTCACTGCCAGATGAAGAGAAAGGTTATGACAAACTATTAAAAGAGTTTGCAATGATAGCCAAACGTATGGACAAGATGGAGATCAGATCGAAGAAATACATACACTTCTATAAAGAACAAAAACAAATTCTACAAGAAGCGTGACAATGATCGATCTGATAACAAGGAGGAATCAAAACAGCAGACTGGTAAAATCTCCAAGACATCTAACTCTACAGATTATACATGCTTTGGTTGTGGCAGAACAGGTCACTTCAAAACAGACTGTCCTGATCTATCCAAAAGCCAAAGAGAAGAGTTAAGAGCAAAGAGAGATCGAAAACTCAAACATGAAAGAAAAGCTATGTTAGCTGAACAAGAGTCAAGCAGCTCGAGTCATTTCTCAGATAGATCATCAGAAAATGATGAAGCCTTCTTTGCTAATGATGAAGAAGGTTGGGATGAATGCTATGTGGGACTAGACAACGGTCTGGATGAAGTCGAGGTAAATTCATGCTATTCAAATTCCTCAAATGATATCAATCTGGAACAGGATAATGAAGATCAAACTGATTATTCTTGGGAAGAAGTAAATGAGATGTTCAAAAGCTATTTGACCATCAAGAGACAGTTTAGAGAAGTTGTAGAAGAAAATGACAGATTGAAGAAATCAGAAGAGATACTGAGCACAGCCAACACCCAATTTGTTGCTCAAATAACTGATTTGGAAGAACTGATCAAGGGAAAGGACAGTGAGATCCACTCTTTAAATTCAAAAGTTAGGAACAATGTTGCTGAAGAAAAGATAAAGAAAGACAAAGAAATGATCTACAAAAGCGATGAACGTGCTAAACTGCTAATCAATATGCAGCAAAAGGGGACATCTGGATTAGGGTATCCAGGTCACTCAGAAAAGTCCTCGGGAACCATAAACTTTGTACCAGAAAGGAAACAAATACCAGATCAAGTAAAAGACTTGAAGAACAAGAAAGGTCATCCCCAAAAGAGGATAATAAAAGAAGCCAGAAATAGGCAATATCATCAAACAAAGGATCAACCAGCTCATTACACAGAAACAGATCATGTTCAAAAAGTAAATGTCAACAGGACAAAAATTATCAACAGGACAGCTCCTAATAAAAAGAACTTGAAGAATGATGAAGTTGAGAGATTCATCCATCTGAAATTCATTCTCTATCTAAAGTTGATAATGATGGGAACATTATTACCTATTATATTTCTGTTCCTAACCTTAAAATGTTCTGGATTCGAAAGGGAACATTTGCTAATAACCAAGCACCCAAACGTTGAAGGGTAGCTAAGTTTTATTAAATGCAGGATCAGGAGATTGCAAGAAGAAACAAGATAGCTAGAGGAGCAATCTGGATCATAGATAGTGGTTGTTCAAAGCACATGACATGTGATAAGAACCTACTATCAGATTACATAGAGAAGTCAGGACCACAGGTCACCTTTGGATGTAACTCAAAAGGGTACACCAGAGGATATGGAAATATAAAAGTTGGCAAGACCACCATCACAAATGTTTCGTATGTAGAGGGTCTTAGTCACAATCTGTTTTTTGTAAGTCAATTATGTGCTAATGGTAATCAGATCATCTTTGATACTAACAATTGTCTTGTGAAGAACAAGGAAGGAGATGAGATACTCTTTACCGGTAAACTGCAGGACAGGTTTTATAATGTTCAGTGGACAAACCAGATCGAGACTTGTTTAGTTACTAAAACAGTACCAGAAACAAGCTGGTTATGGCACAAGAGATTGAGCCATCTAAACTTCAAGTCAATCAACAAGATTGCAAAAGAAAAATTAGTGGAAGGTCTACCAGACCAAGTATATGATAAAGATCATATATGTGAAGCATGTCAAGCTGGAAAGCAGACCAGATCATCATTTACAAGCAAAACAGCTCACTCAACTTCAAGAATACTAGAGCTTTTGCATTTAGATTTGTTTGGTCCAGTCAAACCTCTAAGCATAAATGGGAGAAAATACACCTTAGTAATCATAGATGATTACTCAAGATTCACTTGGGTCATCTTTCTACTAAAGAAGAAAGAGACTTTAGACAAACTCCCTGACTTTCTACACAAGATCACCAAACAGAAGGAGATGAGTTTAACCTCTATCAGAACAGATCGAGGAACATAATTTCTCAACCAAAAGATTGACGCATACTACAACAAGATGGGGATCACTCATCAAACATCTGCTGCTCGAACTCCTCAACAGAATGGAGTTGTAGAAAGGAGAAACAGATCTCTAAAAGAAGAAGCTCGCACAATGCTTAATGCAACCAATCTACCAAAGAAATTCTGGGCAGAAGCCATCTACACAGCCTGCTATACTCAAAACAGATCATCCATCACAATCAGACATGGAAAGACACCATATGAGATTTGGAACAACAGAAAACCTAAGATTTCTTACTTTTGAACTTTTGGTTGTTTTTGTTACATACACAATAATGGGAAATCTCAATTGAAGACCTTTGATAGCAAAACTGACCCTGAAATATTCTTAGGATATTCTGATGTCAGTAAAGCATATCGAGTCTACAATAAGAACTCTCATATTGTGGAGGTAACACCTCATGTTGTTTTTGATGAGTCTATTGTTGAGTACAGATCACTAGATGAAAAACAGACAGAAAACCAGATGACTACAAGAAGGATGAATGAACTATTACTTGAAGATATACTTATCTGGAATTCAAAAAGTGATGATGAAGAAGCTAAAACTCCACCTATTGCTGAAGAAGTCATACAGCAAGGGGGAACAACACAACACAATCTGGATGAAAACAGATCACCAAGCAATGAAACAGTCATTGCAGAAGATAATCAATCTGAAAATTCAAATCCAGAAGAAAATCCCAATGAGAATCCATTCCAATCATCGTCTACATCACACCCTGAATTTGAGGAACCAACAAATCATCCTGAACCTGAGATATCAGATGAAGAGATGACCAGGAGAAGGAGATGGATACAAGATCATTCACCAGAACAGATTGTTGGGAACCCATCAGATCGTGTGAAAACTAGAAGAATGCATGGAGAAAGTGCATTATTAAGCTGTTATCTCTCTCGCATTGAACCATCTGATGCACATGAAGCACTACAAGATGCAGATTGGATAACCGCTATGCAAGAAGAACTCAATGAGTTTAAAATGAATGAGGTCTGGTATCTTGTAGACAGACCCAAACACCAAGGTGTCATAGGTGTAAATTGGGTATTCAAAAATAAATGGGATGAGAATGGTGAAGTAGTCAGAAACAAAGCCAGATTAGTAGCTAAAGGCTATAATCAACAAGAAGGCATTGATTTTGATGAAACATTTGAACCCGTAGCCAGACTAGAAGTAATAAGGCTATTCTTAACATATGCTGCTCATAAACGGTTCAAGGTATACCAGATGGATGTCAAAAGTGCTTTCCTCAATAGAATCCTTGAAGAAGAAGTATATGTGGAACAGCCACCTGGATTTGAAGAAGCAGATCCAAACCAGAAAGTATACAGACTGGCAAAGGCAGTCTATGGTCTCAAACAAGCCCCTAGAGCTTGGTATGAGACATTATCAACATTTCTACTAGATTCTGGATTCAGAAGAGGATCAGTTGACAAGACTTTATTCTTCATTAAAGTCAAAGAAAATATCCTCTTAGTACAGATCTATGTAGATGATATCATCTTTGGATCTCAATCCTCCTATTTATGTGACAAATTTGCTGAACTTATGAAAAATAAGTATCAAATGTCCATGATGGGGGAGATGTGCTTTTTTCTAGGTTTGTAGGTCAAGCAGGAACCAGATGGTATTTTCATTAACCAAACAAAATACATCAACGATCTGCTAACCAAATTTGGGATGAAAGACAACAAAACAATTAAAATCCCAATGCAGACTAATGGGAAAATTGAACATGATCCAGAAGGAAAACCAGCTAATATTACACAATACAGAGGGATCATAGGATCACTATTAGACCTAACTGCCAGTCGACCTGACATTACGTTTGCAGTAGGTGTATGTGCAAGATATCAAGCAAATCCCAAAGAGTCTCACATGGAAGCAGCCAAGAAGATATTAAGATATCTTAAGGGAACAGCCCATGTAGGATTATGGTACCCATGTGAAGACAACTTTGAACTAACTAGATACACAGATTCAGACTATGCTGGATGTAAGCTGGACAGAAAGTCAACATCAGGTACATGTCAGTTTTTAGGAAATAAACTGATCTCTTCGTTCTCAAAGAAACAGACATCTGTTGCCACATCAACCACATAGGCAGAATATATGGCAGCTGGAAGTTGCTGTGCACAAATACTGTGGTTAAGACAACAACTTAAAGACTATGACATTGATGTCAAGGAAGTACCCATTTTCTGTGATAGCTCAAGTGCTATAGCTATCACACAGAACCCTATTTTGCATACCAGATGCAAACATGTGGACGTAAGACATCATTTTATAAGAGATAATGTTGAAAGAAAACATGTACAGATCGAGAAAATACACACTGAAGTCCAGAGAGCTGACATTCTCACCAAAGCATTACCAGAAAAAAGGTTCAAGATGCTTTGTAGTAAATTGGGACTACTAAATCTTGAAGATAGGACCAGATCAAAACAAGTTCAAAGTTTCAACAGGGAACTTGAACCAGATCGATATAAACAAGATTGATAAAAACAGGCCATGTAAAATTCCAACTAGGAATTGTCACCAGATCATTCAAAGAAAAGATTGATGATCAGATCGTTTAAATTTCAACCGGGAATTATCAGCAGATCATCACACAAGATTAATGTCCAAAATCTGAAAGTGGTAGAAACAAATCAATTGCATTAACAAGCAGCTCGAGAGATCGACTTGGACCAGATTACTTGATGTCATGTGGATATTAATTAATATCTTTTATTAATTTATCCCACTACTTGGTTAAGGGGGAAAGTCAACTATATACGGCGACTATACACTCATACCATATCTCTAATTTCTGACACAATATATCTAATCTTTTATTTTTGTGATGATTGATACTATGTTTGGGAACAGTGATCAATGAGATATTTACCAAATCAAGAAAAAGGATGTACTTTTCACAGTATGAACCAACACGCGCCACTCCACATCCCCACGATCAAAAGCGCGTATATCATACGCGAAAAGGGAAAAGCTGAAAAAGGGAAGTATATTAATTTATATTATTACCTTACTTATCTCTCTTTTCTTTTATATAATTGATAAGGCGGTTCAACTATCACCCACTCTTCATACATTCTACACTTAGCGAAATTTTCCACCTTCCAACTCTCTCTCAACCTTTCGAAAAACTCTCTGCTTTTACAAAAATGGCACCCAAATCCTCTGTTTTTCTTGAGCAAGTAAACTTCCTGAAACCATATATCCATCAAGACCTTTTCGCAGTACTTGATACCTTCGGGTTTCATAAACTGGACAAGGCATTCGACTGTGTTAGACGCTGCAAAAGTTCAATATTTATGAGATGCTTATATCTTTAAACTGCTCTATATCATGAATGTTATGAAAACTCTCGAACCTGTATTGAAAATTGTCTTTACCCAATTGCATGTATATGTTCACTTGGACTGTATTTAAATCGTTATATTCTGCAAACTGCTATTGAGCGCTAATACTTCATTGATGGAAGGATAGTGCTCACATCTGCTCCTTTGATTTCTTTGTAGGATTTCACAATATAATCACCACTCATCCCGTCCACTTCTTACCCAAAGAAGTTGCTGCGTTCTATCTCTCGTGGCAAGGAGAGAAGGGTGGAAACGAAGCAACCATCAGGGTTAGCAAGGGAAGTACCATCAGCAACACCACTTACAATGTACTAAACATTATAGATAATGTCTATAAGTTGAAAGATGAAGGTCTCAGCCTTGGGGAACTGACTGAAGAGCAACTACAAGAGGCTGTGGAAATGGTGATGGTAGTGCCCATGCATTACACAAACAAGATGTTCCAAAGGGCACTACTCGTTCCCGAATTCAAAATCATCTTTGAATTCGTCCAGCGAATCTTCTTGAACCACAATGGTTCTTATGACCAGGTCACCTCTAAAAAGTTTAGAATTCTGGCTGCTGTGGTGCTTAACCTACCAGTCAACTGGAGTAGAATTCTATTCGATCTCTTGGCGAAGGAGGCCAAGATGATCATATTTATAAAAGGAGGGAACCCTGGGATAGAGGTGAAGAGGAGCAGCTTAAGGCACTCCACAAAAATCAGCTACATGTTGGAGTCCTTTTTCAACCAGCACAAATGGGACAATTATGTGGAATTCAATGACAGATTGAGATTCCCAAAGGATCAGCACCAGATCGAAATGTCAATGGGCATTTCCGCAAATCTGATTGCAAGGGTGAAAGACCCTGTGTTTGTTAATGCACTGATAGAGATGGGTAGCTCTAACCCCATCTGGATCCCACCATCTGCCCCAGCAGAAAAATCCACAAAAACCAAGATTACAAAGGAAAAACCAGCTGAAAGAACACCAACTAAGAGGGTTACAAGAAGGGCGAGCTCAATTGATACTGACACTTCCACTGCAGCCCAGCCACCTAAGCTCAAGAAGAGAAGACTCCACAAACTATCTGAACCAGTGGAGGCAACCCAAGTGGAAGAAACTATCATTCCTCACCAGGAGGTCGATGAGGAAGACATTCTGATGGCTGGACCACCAGAGGACGTGGCCCCTATCTCATCCTTTGGAGCAGATTGATGAGGAGGCAGAAGGAGAAGATGAATCCTCAGAAGAGGATGTGGAGAAGAAAACAACAACACAAGTCGTGAAACGCTTGGAAGCAGAAGCAGATAGAGCAGTACTCAAACAATTTCCAGGCATCCAGCTCACTCCTGAGAGCTATGATGCAGCAAAGAGAGTAAAACTTCTGCTACTTATCAAAGACAAAGAATTCTACGTCCTAGATGCCCTTCTCAAAATCAAATCCATGGACAAACTCAAAGCTGAAGAAGCTACCTTTTTGAACATATTCGAAGTCTCCTCTATTACTGAGTTGAGAGAATCATTTCCTCAGAATATGATTGCTGTAGCTCACCTCAAAGCTAAACAACTACAGATCGATCTGAGACCCATTTATGAGAAAGCTGGCATGCTCCAATTTTATAATAGTGTGACTGAAGAGGAAGAGGTGGAAGAAGCAGGAGTTGAAGAAGAACCCTCTGATGCTCACCAATCGGGTGCAGCAATGACTGAGCCAGAACCAGACCAACAAGTGACTGATGCTGGAGACCAGACCATGACACCCACTACACAGGCTGAGGGGGAACCAGCCAAGAAAAGCTCAATTCAAAGTGCAGTGGTTTATCAAGCTCTAGCAGAACATGAATCAGCAGGACAGAGTGGCAAGTATACAAACAGATGACATATACACCCCAGCTGTCGCTGCAAAAATGAATGATTTTGTTGAGATGACAACCTTGGAGGATATATTGATGACCCAGCATCAATCCCTATCCAATACTCAAGTCAGGGACTTAATTTCCAAAAAGGTGGACCAGTACATGTATGGAACCTTCTCCACTGTACAAGATGAGGCCACTCGCATTCTCACAGAGTTCAACAACCACCTGAAAACTCACGTTGACCAAGTTGACTCTGATTTGAGAATGATATGCAGACTGAAACTAGAGGAGCTAAGCAAGAAGGTGGATGACGATCGATCTGCTGTAGAAGAGAGGAAGGCACAGATCGATCAGTCTCTAGGATCCATGCAGCTCAAGGTGAATGAAATGTATAAAATTGTCACTGAGTTTGCAATGTAAGAAAAGGACATGGTTCATACCATAGTCAAGGAACAAATAGATGACATAGCAGCTGATGTTGTAAAAGAAGCCAATACACACACAAGAGCCATGTTCAGGCAATTTGAAACAGATGGCAAGAACTTCGTAGAAAGGAAAATGTGCGAACTGGGCTACCCAACCAAGCTTATGATCAATGCTTTCTTCGATGAAATTGCAATCATCAAAGCAGACCAAGAAGGGTACAAGGAAGATCTGCTCAAAAACAAAGCCTCAATAGAAAAGAAAATTGATGATTCCAATTTAAACATCAATGCTCTACTGACTGAAAAGATAGATTCTGCGAAAGAAATGAAGGAGTTGAAAGAAGAAGTCCTCTCCCTTAAGGCACTCATCCAAATATATGTTGATGATGTCGAAAAGGGGGAAGGATCTGGGAAAGGAAAGAAGCAATCTGTTGCGAAGGGGAAGTTGCAATCTGGTGCAAAAGATGAAATGACAAAAGCTCAACCTGAGCAGCAGATTGCACCAAAAAGCTCCAGCCCACCATCTGTCCCAACACAAAAAGTATCCAGATCGTCCTCGAGCAAATCCAGTCAACCCTTGAAGAAAAAGAAACGATCTGGATTCAGTTGGTCATCATCTGCTCCTACCAGAACATCAAAAACCAAAGAAGGAAAGACCAACTGGGTCCCAGATAATTTAAAAGAAGGATGGGAAGGGTTGAAATATGGGTTTATCATGTGCCGATATTTTCTCAAGGAGCCAGCATACAGCGGGGGGACTCCGAATGAAGCTTTCAATCATTACCTGGATATGAATGATGCAAGAGACTTGGTTGAGAGCATAAGAGAAGCTGCTGCAAGGGCGAAAGTTCAAATCACTGCCCCAGAAAGGGAATTTAGAACTTGCCCCACCATTCCTGGAACAGATCTGCCAAATAAAACCTTTTTGCTCACTTTCATTAACCAACTGGCAGAGAATAGGGGATACTCTGAAGACTCAGATTACATAAGGGTAAGAGAGGGTGTTTATGAGAGCGTACATCTCATATCCGACGAGACCAGGGCGAAGATGAAGAAACAGCAAGAGGAGAGAAGAAAGAGCATATAGTTATATTTTTTTCATATCATTATGATCTGTAATTCCTATTTTTGTCCAGAAAAATATATAAACTGCTTTAATCGTTATAACCTAATAACGAAAACCTACTCAATCTGGTCATCAAATCAGATGACTCTTAAAAGGATTATTAGGACATATTTGTAAAGTGTGGTTTCGACATCATCAAAAAGGGGGAAATTATTGGGAACCCTAATGTATTTTTAGTTTTGATGATGATCCTTCGAAACACACTTAGTTATTTTGATTAAGCTGTTCTACGTGTAAAGCAGATCACTACATTTAAAGTGAAATCTGTAAAAGAACAGATTAGGAGATGACTTAACATGTAAATGAATTATTCCTATAGAAGTCATTTCTATAAATAGTATAGGATGAAGGCCAAGATTTCATGCCAAAAATAAATCGACCTGCTGTAACAGACAGCGACCAGATCACTAACCAGATCGTCGCCTACAACGTAATACCAGATCGTTAGAGTCATCAAACCAACAGATGACATCATCCTACACATCATACCATCTTGCCACGTCAAGATTGAAGTCCATCCAACAGGGATTGGAAAGAGAATCTTCGGTTAACACATAGAAGGAAATAAGCCGTTGGCAATCTGCTTTCCATAACTTGAAGATTGAGTCAACATTCTCTGCATGGCAAGAACAGATATGATGGATATCATTGATTGGAAAATCAACAATCAATCTCATGCCAATCAACAAACGGCTAGAATTTTTAAATTCAATGCCTATATATAATTGGAGACATGGTCTGGAATAGGTTACAACACGCACACGAGCTATATCATCAACCTTCTCTCAAGCAATCTGTAATCCAGACTAAGAGCTTCAAACTGTGATACTACATCACACCAACACAACCTCGATTCAAGTCTGTCTTATCGAGAGAAAGGAGATCATCCTGCTAGCTAGTAGTTTTCTAGTGGTAACGTAGAGGTAATCTGTTGTAAAGGGTGCAGAAGTATCTCTCTAGCATTGATTGATACTTGTGACTCGTTCTCCACGAGTATAAACAAGCAGAGTATCCTAGTAGTTGATAATTTGGTCTAGATTTGACTAGATCGTGGACGTAGGGATTTCCCGAACCACGTTAAACAACTGTGTTCTTTATATTTCTGCATTTTACTTTCAGTTGTTTATTATTCTAACCATCTGCACAATCATATAATCTGCATCTCAATCAATCTGCTAATACAACTTGA
>JAPKLX010002768.1:0-12034 GCA_026898415.1 Leonotis leonurus | reverse complement strand
TAAAACAGAAATAAAGAACACAAGCAGTTAACGTGGTTCGGGATAAATTGTCCCTACGTCCACGGCTCGATCAAATCTAGATCGAATAACTTCACTAGCTTTCTCCTTTCTTTTTACTCGTTGAGTACGAGCCACAAGAATTATCAAAACTAGATAACTTCTTGTGATTACAAATCTTCTTCCCAAGATTGAAAACTACAATCTAGGAATACAACTGGATCAAAACTAGATCCTAACTTTGGGTTTTGGTAAAAACAAATTTCCAGAAAGTAAATCTTCAAAATAATAAACACAACAGAGAATTCTTGAAGGTTGGATGTGTTTAGAGCGTTGAGAGCTTGAAGATTTTTTAGCAAAGTAATTGCAGGATAATAGCTTGAATTCTCGTACATCTTTCTGGAGGTGAAGGTGATATATATAGTCTCTTTGAAGAAACTATCCGTTGGAGACGATGGTACTCTTTTTCAGCGCATTAATGGCTGCATTAAATGCATGGCAGTGAGGTTGAGACACGCGCTGCTAAATGAGAGTGATTACCACCTTTCATGAGATTTCCCAATGTATTGCCATACTGGGAATGATCCTTCGTACAGTAGTTTTAATTTTCTTGTACTTCATTCCTTAAAGCATGCTGTTGATGTGACAATACACGGAGTGGTTGACTTGTGACAAATTTAGGTATGTCGGCAGTCCACCGTAGTTACTGTGAGGAGCAGCTTGAATTTGATGAATTGACAGTTCGCTGTCCATTGAGTTCTAACTTCATCTCTTTGGTTCTCCACTTTTGAGTTGTAATGACCAGATTGTTTTTGAACCAAACAATCTGCCGTTTGTGATATCAGCGGGCTGATGTAATAGCTTGGAACGAGCTGCTTCCGCCTCTAGTAATGACTTAAAATAATATTGTTGGCGTTCGAGCAGCGGGCTGATTTTGAGAACTAGCTGCTTAACCACTTGTAATAAGTTACAAGTAAATTCTATTTTCTAAGCTAATTCTAGTCTATAAAACCAGATCGTTATAAGTGTGTTTGAAACTTCAAACCACTTTTACATTTGTGATCTGTTGATAGATGAAAAATAAAATGAAACCAAGAACCAGTATAAATTGCCAGCGAGCTGCTTATATAGGAAGCAGATCGTTATTAATATACCAAAAACGATCTGCTCACCTACATTAGGAGCTAGCTGACTTACAATAGAAGAGACTTGTTATCTTAGTAGTCATTGAGTCCAAGATACCTTTTACTAGAATAATACAGATCGTTATTTATATGTTGAAAACGATCTGCTTCTTTGACATTTAAGATATTTCTTAATAGATAACAATGACTACCTGGTTGCCAATACATAAAACATTAAAGTGTAGTTTCGAGGAACATCATCAAAACAAATATAAATTCATGGGGTTTCCAACAATTTCCCCCTTTTTGATGATGTCGAAACCTACACTAATATTTTCTTTTAAACATGAAGATTTAATATTGAAGGCAGTTAATAGCATAATAATAAATTGACAAACATAAAAACATTGCCTGGACAAAGAGACATTGTCATCAGGTTGTTTTTCAAAATAAACTTCACTTTATAGTCATAACAGCTTATAATTACATTTTGCATTAATATCAGCTCGCTGTTTAAACAAAATAATGAAATAATTTTCATAGTTGAGGAGGTGGTTGGCTTTCTTTTTATGATGATTGTGACTGTCGCCTTTGTTGATCAACCAGCTGTTGCCTCCTCCTTTCCACCATTTCTCACTGTCTAAGTTCAGATGGCACACCGAAGCTTGCATAAATTCCATTAAAAATCCTTCGGTAGTCTTTATTATTGAAATCAATGGGATAACCCATTAGCTGTGCAGATCGATTAATAGCATTCAACACTGCTGTGTGATCAACTTCTGTTGTTCTAGGGATCCTTAGATACAAAAGAGTTATTTTCTTCGGAGCAGTGAGAGGAGTGTTGGTCATGGCGGACTGCCTATGAAGATATTCTATGAAAGTTTGATTCTTGTGTTGGGAAAGAAATTCTCGAAACAGATCGTCCACTGACCCTCCTTGAGTATCTTGGTCCATCAGATAGTAATGCTGCATTATGAACTCTTTGACCAATTTATTCCATTGAGCTGCCTTCTTGGAATTAATCCATGTAAGGTTTTGAGGGTCAGTCAACTGGAATTTTTCAAAGAATTTGAATATTGAATTTGAAAACTCTTCTTCTTCTTCAGCTGGAGATTCAATCTTGTCATCTATGGCACCAGTCATTCCTTGTCTTAGTTTCTCCGCCCTCCATAGCTTTCTGAATTCAGAATCAGCGATCTGCTCTGCTGTGCATCCATCCAGGAACATTTCTTCGTTTTCATCATCCTCGGTCATGATTTTCTTTCCTTTACGTTCTGCTGCCTTTTTGGCCTTTTCTTCATTCTCTTTTTGCAACTGCTTGGCTTCGGCAATTTGTTTAGCAGTTAGCTTCTTCTTTTTGATAGCAGCAGGTTTCTTTTTGATTTGAGTGGAGGAATCAGCGGGCTGTCCTTTCTTCTTCTCTTCCCCCTTTTCGACATCAGCAATAAATTCTTTAGAAATAATTAGTCGAAGGGAGGCAAGCTCGTCATGAAGAGCTTTGAACTTAGCTTCAGAATCTTCTTTATATTGCAGGAATGCAGAAATATTGCCATTGACTTCATTGAACTGCTTAGAAGCATCTTTGATATGAGATCCAAAATTGACAGCCAGTGCGCCGTGGGCGACTTTCATGTCGGTGATTGATTTATTGATTATGAAAATTTCATTTCCAGTGGCAACATCTTCTTCTTTCAAGGCCTCTGGCAGCTGGGCTTTGAGTAGTGTGGGCAAAGTGTTTATAACCACAGCTGGGATTGTGGTTTTCTCCATGTCTTCATATTATTTTTCCACATGCGTTTTCACTTCAGCGACCATTTTTGCTCCTGCTGCATTCATCTTGGTCTCGAAAGATTTTGTCTCCTCTTGAATGGCAGCAATCCTGCAGTTGGTCTCTTCTTTGAACTTATCAAAAATGTCACGATCGTTGTCCAGATCCTTATGCAGCTCGCTGGATAATTTGGAATGAGCGAGCTGGACATTGTTTTCAACAGTTTGAAGGTCGCCTTTCTGTAGCTGAGAACACAAAGTTTGCCAATGCAGCAGATCGATTGTTGATCCTTTCATGAATGAGGGCATTTAGTTGATCTGCTGTCATGTGGGATCCAAGGTTGGCAGAAAGCAAATCTTCCAATGTATGATGTTGGAAGCCAACTGGTGCAGTGCCTTGTGTAAATATTTCTTCAATGATTTCGTCAGTGGGAATTTTTGCAGTTGGTGTAGCAGATGGTTCCAAAATAGATGCTGCTTTCTCCATTGCAGCAGATGGTTCTTCCTTATTAAGATGATCAGCGGGCTGGGATGAGGTTGTGGCAACAAGCTTCTCTTGCTCAGCAGATTGCTCTTCGAAATTGAATATCTCGTCAAAATCAGCCGATTGTAAGTCCACAGCCAGTTTGTAAAAATCTTGTTCTGAAGAATAGAGAGGAGCAAGGTCAACTTGAAGTGTAGCTGCCTCTTCTTTCATTTTTGTTAGCATGTAGCTTCTAAAGTATTGTCTTGCATCTGGTACGTCAAGAAAACCAAAATACTTTTGCAGCTTGTTTTCTTCAGCCTATAGCTCGCTAATGGAAAATAGGAGAAGAATTGCTTCCAAAATATAAAATTTGCAATCCCGTATCTCCAAGTAAGTTTGGAACCTTTGAGCCATTTCAAATGTGGCTGGGGTAAGGTTGATGCCAGGCATTGATTTTAGCACCAAGTCAGTGGCCTTTTCCTTTAATTGTTGGAAAAGTAGTTGTGCTCCTTTCGATCTTTCTTCAACATCATCAGCTAGCTGCTCGTGAGCATCGATCTCAACTTCAGCTTCATTTATTTCGGGAGCAGATGGCTCCTTTGTTTTATCAATTGTTGCGTCCAATTCATCCTCCAGATTTCGAGCAGTGGGTTTGCTCTTGGTTTTCCTTGCCTTTTTGAATTCTTTGGCAGCAGCAGCTGGTTTAGGATTACCAGCTGCCTTCCTCTTTGCTGGTCGATCTGCAGCTGCTGCTTCCTTTACTTGTGCTGCTGCTGTTGCTTCTCCAACAGTTTCTGGTTTCTTTGTTGGGATTTCCCATTCGGGATTTGATTGGCCAACCCGAATCAGTGCGTCCTTCAATCTTTCATTACTGACTTTGAGAAAAATTTGAGACGCAATGCCCAATGACATTTCCATCTGGTGACGGGTCCTTGGTAGAATCCAATCCTTGCTGAAATCAACAGATTTGTGCCATTTATCCTTCTGGAAGAACCCAGCAATGATAGTACTAAGTTTGATGGAGAGTCGGAGAGGTCGTTTGATGTTGATACTTGTGCAGTTTCCATCATCATTTTGTCGAATAACGATCTGCTGTTCTTCATCCACGATAAGTTTCAACAGCGATCTTGCCCAATTTATCTTTAGATTAAGTAACACTGCAGCCATGACTTTGAGCTTTCCAGCAGTGACAGAGTCAAAGGTACCCAGGTGTCCAAGAAACACCTTTTGAACGTAATCAAGGAGCAGTCTGTAGCTGGGTAGAATAAGCGCCCGATTGAATGCTTTTCCCGTCCATGTAAATGGATGTGCAAGAATTATATCGAGAGTTCTTTGAATGTGGTCATCGGTGACCTCTTCAATCACGAGATCACCTTCATCAGCCAGATGGTAGGTTTGCAGAATCATTTCAATAACTGTAGTGCGGATATTGTCCTCCTTCGTCTTTCCAAGGTGTATCTTCACGGTATATTCATCTCTATCATCCACCATCCACGAACAGTAAAATAATGTTATTTGTCGTGGGAGAAAGTAGTCTGGTTCCGCAATGATGATTTTGTGAAACCCTAGACAGAGATGTAATACAATTAAGTGATTGAAAACAATGTTTATTGGTTGATAAATTGATAATTTACCATAGACAATTGAGTAAATCCTAAGCAAACAACCATACTATATAAAGAACACATAGATACATAGAGCAAGAATTGTGTATTATCTGTAGAGTAAGCAATCATGTGAAGCCTAGAAATCCAATTTATGCTTTTTAAGTAATGTAACCTGTGCAAGCCTCGATTTTGCTAAATAAAACATCGAGGGTTCTAAACCCGTGATGTGTGAGTACAGCACGAGGCTCAGGCGTCAATTTCGCCTCAATAGTGTGTAACATCTCCGATAAGGAAATCGGTTTTGCTTGAGAGGATGAAGAGCTAGTTTCTGATGCGGTCATTTTGAGAATGATTGGAGTGATTTTGAAGAAGTATGAAGTTGCAGAAAAGCTTAGTTTGAAAGAACTAGCACAACAATGGCGGTTTAGGTTTTATGAGAGAGAGGGAATTTTTGAAAGTGTAAGAGGAACAGTCAAACATTCACATATTTATAGCCAAATCATGAACGAACCAGATTAAATCATATAAAAGTAATAACAAGTAACAGTTGAGATTACTCCCTGGTGTAATGATTTGCCGCCCAAAAATGAGTGAAGTTCATACGCCATAAAATTGCGTCACATCATTGCCTTGAAACACTAATCGAAGACTGCAACATTAAATGAATTGCACTTTATCCGTCACCTTTTCTGACACACTGGCGTTTGACATATCCTACAATTAATTAGTTTTATTAGTAATCATTAGTCATAAATAATCAAGGAGTTGGAGAAATAAATGAACTTGATTCCCCCTTGATTAAGGCCCTAGCAGATCGTTTTTGATTTGAACGATCTGCTTTACTTGGTGTTAACAGCGGGCTGCTATTTTTCATTTTATGTAGCTAGCTGATGTTGACTGCCATTTGAAGTAAAGGCCCAGATCGTTTTCTTCCTTTTAACGATCTGTTGTTGGCTTCTTTTGGAAGTAGAGGAGCATATCGTTTTCATCTTTTGAACGATCTGCTATTCTTAATATCAACATTTTTGTTGCTTTCTCTTTCATGCAGCTCGCTGCTCGCTGCTTTTGTTGATAGTTAGCAGGTCGTTTTCTTCTTTGAACGATCTGCTGTGTATATTCAACTTAATCAACCAACTGTTAATTTTCAAAATTAAGCAGCTTGATTTAACTTGGAATATTCATACAAATTTTAGCAACATAATAATATTAAGAAAATATGAAGCTAAAATTAAAGTTGTGATAACAGATCACCTTTTTACCACCAGCTAACTGTTATCAACATTTGTACCAATTTCGATAAAATTTATCAAGTCCAATTTTCCACAAAGCATTTTGAATCTATCTTCTGGTAATGCTTTCGTGAGAACATCAGCTCGGTGCACACCCGTATGAATTTTCTCGATCTTGATGTTCTTCTTTTCAACATGATCACGTATAAAGTGATGACGAACATCCACATATTTGCAGCGAGTGTGTAGAACAGGATTTTGCGTGATGGCAATTGCGCTTGAGCTATCACAAAATATGGGCACACCATCTATGTAGACTTCATAATCTTTTAGTTGTTGTTTGATCCACAAAAATTTTTGCTGTGCAATTCCTTGCAGCCATGTACTCTGCTTCTGTTGTTGAGGTTGCAACCGAAGTTTGCTTTTTAGAGAACCACGAGATGAGCTTGCTTCCAAGAAATTGACAAGTCCCATATGTGGATTTTCTATCAAGCTTGCAACCTGCATAATCAGAATCAGAGTAGCCAGTTAATTCAAAATTATCATCACATGGATACCATAAACCTATTTCAATGGTTCCTTTGAGATAACGCAAAATTCTTTTGGCTGCTTCCAAGTGGGATTCCCGTGGACTAGCTTGATACCTAGCACAAACACCAACAGCGAAAGTAATATCAGGTCGACTTGTAGTTAGATATAAAAGTGATCCGATAATACCACGATACTGTTTTATATCCGTTGTTTTTCCAAGTACATCAGGACCAATCTGTCCATTTGTATGCATAGGGATCTTTGCTGGTTTGCAATCTTTTACTCCAAATTTTGTGACGAGATCGTTGATGTATTTGGATTGATTGATTAGGATCCCATCAGCAGATTGTTTGACTTGCAAACCTAGGAAGAAGTTCATTTCTCCCATCATTGACATCTTGTACTTATCCTGCATTAACTTGCTAAATTTGTTACAAAGGAATTCAGATTTGGATCAAAAAATAATATCATCAACATAAATTTGGACTAAAAGGATATAGTCTTTGACTTTGATGGTGAATAGTGTCTTATCTACTGATCCTCGCTTGAATCCCGATTGTCGTAGGAATGTGGACAATGTTTCATACCAAGCTCGAGGAGCTTGTTTTAGTCCATATACTGCTTTTGCTAATCTGTACACCTTTCTCTCATCTTCAACTTCAAACCCAGGTGGTTGTTCCAAGTAGACTTCTTCTTCCAAAATACCATTTAGGAATGCACTTTTAACATCCATCTGGAATACTTTGAAGCGTTGAAAGGCTGCATAAGCAAGAAACAATCTGATAGCTTCTAGTCGTGCCACGGGTGCGAAGGTTTCATCAAAATCGATTCCTTCTTGTTGGCAATATCCCTTGGCGACTAGCCTTGCTTTATTTCTCACCACCTCGCCTGTTTCATCTCTTTTATTTTTGAATATCCATTTGACTTCAATCACACCTTGATGATGAGGTCGATCCACTAAGTACCACACATCATTTCTTTTGAACTCATTTAATTCTTCTTGCATGGCATTGATCCAATCTACACTTTGCAAGGCTTCTTTGATGTCCTTAGGTTCGGTGTGAGCAAGATAGCAGCTTAGTAATGCGCTTTCTCCATGCATGCGTCTCATTTTGACTCTATCTGTTGGGTTCCCAACAATGAGATCAGACGTATGGCTATCTACCCATCTTCTTCGTCTTTTCATTTCATCTGCAGATACTTCGATTTCCATTTCATCGGGTGGATTCTCGAATTCAGGATGATCTATGGTAGGTACATCAAAGAGATCGTTAGTATTTAAATCAATGCTTGATACTTCATTTACCAATTGTTGAACAGATGGTTGTTGAGTTGAGGGAGGGGGAGATTGAGTGTTTTGTTCGTCAACAGATGGTTGAGAATGTTCATGTGAAGTTCCCCCTTCATTTGTTCCCCCTAGATGAGAGAGTTGTTCATCTGTTTCCCCTTGCTGTGGCTTTTCTCCAGCAGGTTGATTACTAGCTTCTTCTTCATCTTCATCTCTTCGTGGACTCCATATAAGAATGTCATCAATGAGTCTATCTGTGGAATTTCTCAACGTTGAGCGAGAGAGATCATCGTTTGAAGAAACGCTATCTGTTCCTGAAACTTCAAAATTTGCTTCATCAAAAATAACATGTGGTGTTACTTCCACAACAAGGGTTCTTTTATTAAAAACTCTATAACTTTACTGATCTCAGAATATCCCAAAAATATTCATTGATCACTTTTGCTATCAAATGTTTTTAATTGAGTTTTCCCATTGTTGTGAATGTAACATTTACATCCAAAGGATCTAAAGTATGAGATTCGAGGCTTCTTGTTATTCCATAGCTCGTAAGGAGTTTTCCCATGTCGTTTTGTGACCACAGATCGATTTTGAGTATAGCAGGTTGTGTTAACTGCTTCTGCCCAGAATTTCTTAGGGAGGTTGATCTCATTTAGCATAGTTCGGGCAGCCTCCTTGAGAGATCTGTTGCGCCTTTCCACAATCCCATTTTGTTGTGGTGTACGAGCTGCTGAAGTTTGATGCTGAATTCCTATTTTTGAGTAGTATCCTTCGATCATATGATTGATGAATTCAGTTCCTCGATCAGATCGAATGGTTATGATGGATGTCTCCTTTTGATTTGATAGTTTGTTGAGAAGATCAGGTAGTTTCTCTAGAGTTTCCTTTTTCTTGAACATGAAAACAACCCAAGTAAATCTAGAGAAATCATCAATAACAACAAGAGTATACTTTCTACCGTTTACACTTAATGGAGATACAGGTCCAAAAAGATCTAGATGTAGAAGTTTCAATATTCTTGAAGTGGAGTGAGCTGCCTTTGTAGGAAATGATGCTCTTGTTTGTTTTCCTGCTTGGCAAGCTTCACATATGTGGTTTTTGTCATATATTTGATTAGGTAGACCTTCAACCAGATTGTCCTTCACCAACTTGTTGATTGTTTTGAAGTTCAAGTGGCTTAACCGTTTGTGCCACAACCAGCTGGTCTCTGTACTTGACTTTGTTACTAGACAAACTTCAGATTGATCGTTCCATTGTACAATGTACAACCTGTCCTGCAAAATCCCAGTAAGAAGAAATTCTTCTCCTTCTATATTTTTGACAAGACACTCGTTAGCTGTAAATTCTACTCTCTTGTTATTAGCACAAAATTGGCTAATCGAGAATAGATTATAATTTAAACCTTCAACATATGATACATTTAGAATTGTAGAGTTACCAACTTGAAGATCACCATAACCTTTTGTGTATCCTTTTGAATTTCCTCCAAAGGTAACATTTCGTCCAGTGCTCTCCTTGTAGTTGATTAACAAATCTTTGTTGCCTGTCATATGTTTGGAGCATCCGCTATCAAGTATCCATATTGTGCCCCGAGCTGTGTGCTTTCTTCTCATCGATCTCCTATCCTGCAATGAAAATTTATTTAGCTACCCTACTGAATGAGGGTGCTTTGTTAGTGGACCAAGTTCCTTTTGGAACCCAAATCTGCCTAATAATAGTAACATTTTGTGAAGGTCTGATTTGTTTGCCACTAAAGTCAATATACACGACTTTCTTCTTAGCAGGTAGTTGATTGGGCACAACTTGTTTTCTAGGAGCAGATTGTTTGTGAGGGGAAGATCGTTGCCTCTGGTTGAATGGCTGAGGAGCTCACTGATGAATAAGTTGAGCAGATTGATCAAACTTTTGAGCAGGCTGCTTTCTTTGTTGAAACTCAACCCCTTGAGTGGTGAATTTGTGTTGTGGCTGGCTTTGATTCTTGATCAAGATAGCTTGAGGTTGTCTTGCATTATTGTTGAGATTCACTATCTTATCTTTTCCCTTCTCTTTGATGAACTTTCCTTTTGGTGGACCTTTGTCAACTCCGTCAAATCCTAATACAGTACGATCTGCAGCTCTTCTTTGCATGTCGTTGATGAGTTGAATCCGGTCCTCCTTTTTGTGCATTGAGTGATTTATTATGGCACTTAAGTCATCGACCTTTCGTTGTGCTGAAGCTTCTCGATCAATGAGATCAGAAATCTTAGCATTCAAAGTGTAATTTTCTTCGCTCTTGCTCTTGAGTTGCTTGAGTAGAGCGTTTTTCCTATCATTGAATGAGCTGCTGATTTACTTCATTTCCTGAATAGTGTTTTCCATTCTTCCATTTTCCTTTATTGCAGGTTTGAACATCTTGTTCAATCTTGCATGATCTTCCATGAGTTTGGTGAAGTCTTCAATGGACAGATCGTCTTCCCCTTCTTCATCTATCTCTTCTTCGTCACCCGAGTCATATAAAAGTGAGTTAGAAATAGGAGAAGAATAATTATTTTCTACCTCATTGTTGTCGAGTCCGTTGTCATGACCCATGAGACACTCATCCCATTCTTCATCCTCTTCGGCGATGAAAGCTTCATCGTTTTCGGATGAGTTGTCGGTTAATGTGTTTGATGTAGTTTTTTCTTCAGCGAGCATAGCTTTTCTTTGTTCTCGAAGCTTTCTATCTCGTTTGTTTCTTAGTTCCTCTCTCTCAGCCTTAGAGATATCTGGGCAGTCTGTTTTAAAGTGACCTTTCCTGCCACACTTAAAACAAGAAAATTCGGACAGGTCAGCTTTAATATAGGAAGAGTTAGGTTTTACTTCACTTTTCCTTTCGGGTCGATCTCCCGAACGATCTCTTCCTTTGAAGTTTCTATTGTTGTCCTTGTAGAGACGCTTGTATCTGTTTGCCCTGAGTTCCATCTTCTGGAATCTTTGCGCCATGAGCGAGTATTCGTCAAAGTAGTTTTTGGTGGGATAGTTTTCATCATCTGAACTAGATGATTCTTTTACTATCACAACAGGTGGAGACTTCTTTTCTACCTCCTTCTCCTTTAACTTAGCCTTGAAGACAGTTTCTTTTTCTTTCGTTCCTGCAGCAGAAGGTTTACTAAAGGAAGAATTAGAATGGCCATGAATACGATTGATTTCGTACTCATTGCCCGTTAGTAAATCAAATAAAGCATCGATGGTAAGAGAGTTGAACTCTGGCATCATGGGATGCATAGCCGAATATATCTCCCAGTTGGCAGGTAAGGCGCGAATGATTTTGAGGTTCCTCTCACGTTGGGTATATTTGCCTTTGTCGATGGCATCTATTTCGATCAAGATTTCAGTGAACCTGTTCTTCATTTGCGCAATAGTTTCACCGGTTTTCATCTTGAATTCTTCATATTTGTTACAAGCTATGGACAGCTTGTTTTCTTGAATCACGTCGGATCCCATGCTTATATCTCGTACCACATCCCACATCTCTTTGGCTGTTTTAAGACGTCTGATTTTGGCCAAGTAGATTCCTCTTACTGTGCTTGAGATTAGACCTTTAGCATAGTCGTCTAGACTTGCTTCTTTCTTTTCCTCCGTTGTGTAGTCATCCATGTCTTTTTCCTTTTCGACTAGTTCAACGGTGGGAGTGGGTCCAGTTCCATCCTTTATCTCAACAGAATGTTTGTGCATGATTTTGATTGGACCATTGGTGATAACTGACCACATCTTGATATGATGAGTTCTAAGACACATTTCCAGTCTGAAGCTCCAATCTTCATATCCAGCAATAGAGAAATCCTCACAAGCCCTAGCCATTTGTCCTTCCATAATTTCAAGGTAGATGGTTAAATAAATGCAAGTGCAATATGCTGTGAAAACGTTTTCAAGATCTATCCAAGATGACCACACAGAGATAATCTCCTGTGAAATAGAAACAATGGTCAAGATGGACCACTGCTCTGATACCACTTGTTGGTCCTGAAAGAGCTAGTTTGGTGTATGGGGGGGGGGGGGGGGGGGGG
>JAPKLX010002301.1:0-14079 GCA_026898415.1 Leonotis leonurus | reverse complement strand
TAATCTGCTGGTTGTTCCCTTGTTTGATGGTACTGTCTGTTGCCAGTCTGTTTCACCATCATACTCTGAGGTTGTTCTTTCTTGTTTCTAAGATTTATCACTTGGTCTGATATTTATTTCCTTTCTGGTACGAATTTTATGGTACTAGAGGGCTTCTCTGAGTGGCCTGGATATCCTACTCAAGATGTACCCTGTTGTTGAAGGTTGATTAGCAGCTTGGCACGTTCATCACTCTTGTATATCATTTCCTTCCCTTTCTTTATCTTCTCTTCAGCAACATTGTTTCTTGTAATGAGATCTTTGACCTTAGAGTTTAGCAAGTGAATGCCATTGTTTTTTTCTTTGATCTGTTCTTTCAGATCAGCTATTTGAACAAAGAACTGGGTATTAGCAGTACTCAGTATATGTTCTGTTTTCTTCATCCTATCATTCTCTTCTACTACTTCTTTAAATAATCTCTTGATACTCGAGTAGCTTTTGAACATCTCATTGACTTCATCCCAAGAGTATTCATCTTGATCTTCTATTTCCTGTTCCAGATTAGTATCATTTGAAGAATTATTTCCCCCTTTTTGATGATGTCGAAACCTACATTTGGATTATCATTAAAAAAAAAATTATAATCAATGAAGATAGATAAGAAGCATAAGAAATGACAAGCATAAACATTGCCTGGACAAAGAGATATTGTCATCAGGTTGTTTTTCACAAAAAATATTCATACTTCATTGATCAAGCAGGATATTACAATTTACATCAGTTCGCTTGCAAAAATCAAAAAGAGATTTTAGGATTGAGATCTTCTTCGTTGTTGATCAGCTAGCTGCTGCCTTCTCCTCTCAACCATTTCCCGTTGCCTTAGTTCTGAAGGCACGCCAAAACTTGCATAAATACCATTAAAGATTCTTCGATAATCTTTGTTGTTAAAATCAATGGGGTAGCCCATTTGCTGTGCAGATCGGTTGATGGCATTTAGCACTGCAGTGTGATCTACTTCGGTAGTTCCAGGAATTCTTGGATATAGCAAAGTTGTTTTTCTTGGTGCAGTGAGAGGATGGTTTTGCATAGCAGATTGCCTGTAGAGATATTCCACAAAAGTTCGATTTTTGTGTTGAGCAAGGAATTCTCTAAACAGCTCGTCTACTGACCCTCCTTGAACATCCTGGTCCATCAAGTAATAATGTTGCATTATGAATTCCTTGACCAGTTTGTTCCATTGTGCAGCTTTCTTCGAGTGTAGCCAGGTCAGGTTTTGGGGTTCAGTGAGCTGGTATTTTTCAAAGAATTTGAACATTGGGTTTGTTGGCTAAATTTCTTCTTCTGATGATTCAGCCTTTTCTTCTTGGGCACCAGTCATCCCCTGTCTTTGTTTTTCTGCTCTCCACAGCTTCTTGAATTCTGGGTCAGCTATCTGCTCAGCTGTGCACCCATCCAGAAACATTTCCTCATTTTCAGCTTCTTCGGTCATGATCTCCTTTCCTTTTCTCTTGGCAGCAGCCTTCTTTTCTTCCTCTTCTTTCTTGCGCTTTTCATCATTTTCTTTTTGCAGTTGTTTTGCTTCAGCAATCTGCTTTGCAGTTAACTTTTTCTTCTTTGTAGCAGCAGCTTGTTTCTTTTTGATTTGGGAAGCAGCGGGCTGTGCTTTCCTTTGCTCTTCCCCCTTTTCGACATCAGCGATGAATTCCTTGGAGATAATAAGTCAAAGGGAGGCAAGTTCATCTTGAAGAGCTTTGAAACGAGCATCAGAATCTTCTTTGTATTGTAGGAAAGCAGAAATGTTTCCATTGATTTCATTGAACTGTGTGGAAGAGCCCTTAACATGAGATTGAAATTCAGTAGTCAGCGCGCTGTGAGCCACTTTCATGTCAGTTATAGTCTTATTGATCAAGAAGATTTCATTTCCAGTGGCAACATCTTCCTCCTTCAATGCCTCAGGCAGCTGGGCTTTCAGTACCGTAGGCAGCGCGCTCTTAACCACATTTGGAATCGTGGTTTTCTCCATGTCAGTGTATTGGCCTTCCACGTGCTTCCTCACTTCTTCCACCATCTTGTTTCCAGCTGCTAGCATCTTGGCTTCAAATGATTTGGATTCTTCTTGAAGAGCAGCAATCTTGGAGTTCGTTTCTTCCTTGTATTTATCATAGACTTCACGATCACTGTCCAAATTTTTATGCAGCTCGTCAGAGAGTTTAGAGTGAGCACGCTGGACATTCTGTTCAACAGAGTGAAGTGCACTTTCTGCCGCAGAAAATACGAAATTTGCTAGTGCAGCAGATCGATTATTGATCCGCTCATGAATAAGGGCGTTGAGTTGATCTGCTGTCATGTGTGCACTGAGATCGGAAGATAGTAATTCTTCCAGCGTATGCATGTGGAAACCATCTGGTGCAGTACACTGAGTGTAGACTTCTTCTAAGTGTTCAATGGCAGCTTGTTCCGTGATGTGTGCAGCAGATGGTTCAAAAATTGAGGTTGTTTCCTCCTTTCGAGCAGATGGTTCTTCCTGGTTGATCGGAGCAGCGGGCTGAGATGATGGTGAGGCTTGGAGTGTTTCTGTCTCAGCATGGTGTGCATCAAAATTAAAAATCTCGTCAAAATCGCCCGACTGCAAGTCCACGGCGAATGAATACAAGTCTTTTTCTTGCTCATAGTAGGGAGCAAGATCGATTTGTAGTGAAGCAGCTTCTTCTTTCATCTTGGTCAGCACATAAGTGCGAAAATACTGCCTGGCATCTGGCACATCAAGAAATCCAAAATATGTTTGCAATTTTTCTTCATCGGCTTTCAGCTCGCTGATGGAGAATAGTAGTAATATGGCTTCCAATATGTAGAACTTGCAATCTCTTATTTCCAGATAATTTTGAAATCTTTGAGCCATCTCAAATGTGGCTGGAGTGAGTTTGATTCCAGGCATCAACTTGATCACAGTTTCAGTTGCCTTGTCCTGCAGCTGTTTGAATAGTAATTGGGCACCCTTTAAACGTTCAACAACATCATCAGCTGGCTGCTCGTGTATGTTGAGTTCAACATCATCTTCATTCAATTCGGTAGCAGATGGTTCCTTTGTAGTTGCGTCCAACTCCTCTTCCAAATTTCGAGCAGTCGGTCTGCTCTTTGTTTTCCTTTGTTTCTTTCCCTTTGCACCTGCAGCGGGCTTGGGGCTACCAGCTGCCTTTCTCTTAACACGTTCCTTAATCACTTCTTGAGCAGCAGCGGCTTCACCAACTTTCTTTGGCCTCTTTGTTGGGATAATCCACTCTGGATTTGATTTACCTATGCGGATAAGTTCTCGTTTCAACTTATCATCTGTGACCTTCAAGAAAATTTGGGAAGCAACGCCCAGCGACATTTCAATCTGATGTCTGGTTCTTGGCAGCACCCAGTCTTTGCTAAAATCAACTGACTTGTGCCATTTGTCTTTCTGGAAGAACCCAGCAATGAGGACACTTAGTTTGGTGGAGAGTCGAATAGGTCGTTTAACATTTAACCTTGTGCAATTTCCTGAGCTGTCGAGGCGTATATCGATCTGCTGTTCTTCATCAACTATGAGTTTTAGCAGCGATCTGGCCCAATTAACTTTTAGATTGAAGAGAACCGCAGTCATGACCTTTAGTTTTCCAGCTGTCACAGAGTCAAAAGTACCTTGGTGTCCAAGGAACACCTTTTGTACAAAATCAAGAAGAATGCGATAACTGGGCAGCATCAACGATCGATTAAAGGCTTTTCCAGTCCATTGAAAAGGTTGAGCCAATATGATATCAAGAGTACTTTGAATTTGTTCGTCCGTAATTTCTTCAATCATATCTCCTTCATCCTTCAAGTGATAAGTTTGAAGAATCATTTCAATCACAGTCGTTCGTATGTTGTCTTCCTTCGTCTTTCCAACCGGGATTTTGACTGTATATTCATCGCCATCATCAACCACCCACGAACAATAGAATAATGCAATTTGTCTGGGGATGAAATAATCTGGTTCTGTGGTGATTATCTTATGAAACCCTACACGGAGGCATTAACGTTAAGCATTATGAAAATAGATTTTGATAAACAGTAACGAGTAGAGAGATTTTATGAGAGGGAAAATAATTTCGCACAGAACATTAAAAACACAAAGAATCAGAATACGTGTGAGAAAGCATAGTAAGTCTAAGAACCGATAAAATACAAATCATTATTTTCTAGGTTTGTAACCTTTGCAAGCCATGATTTTGATAAACAGGACATCTAAGGCTCTAAACCCATGATGTTCAAGTGCAGCACGAGGCTCCGGTGTTAATTTAGCCTCTATAGGATGAAGCATCTCTGATATTGTAATCGGTTTTGTTTGAGATGATGAAGAGCTTGCTTCGGAAGCGGACATTTTGGAGCAGAATCAAGAATTTTGGAAAACTATTCGGTTGCAGAAAAGCTTAGTATGAGGGTGCGAGCACAACAATGGCGGTTTTAGGGTTTTATGAGAGGGAAATATTTTAGTGTGAGATTAACAGTCAAATTATCCCCTATTTATAGTCATATCATGAACGACCCAGATTAAAACATGTAAAAGTAATGATAAACAACGGTTGAGATTTCTCCCTGGTGTGATGATTTGCCGCCCAAAAATGAGTGAATTTTATACGCCATCGAATTCTTGTATATGTATGTCACATCATTGTCTCGATACACGAATCGAGGACTGCAACATTAAATGTCTGGTGCTTCAATCGTCACTTTTTCTGACGTGCAGACGTTTGAGATATCTAGAAAATCAATTATATTCATTAGCAATCATTAGAATTAAATAATTCAATAGTCGGAGAAATAAATGAGTTGGATTCCTCCTTGACAGTTGATTCCCCATTGATTAATGCTCTAGCAGATCGTTGTTGGTTGAGAACGATCTGCTCTTTCTTGATGTTAGCAGCTAGCTTCTGATTTTCATATTTGTAGCTTGCTGTTATGGGGAACAGATCGTTGTTTGCTGCTTAACGATCTGTTAGTAGCAGATCGTTTTAATCTTGTGAACGATCTGCTCTCTTCGTTCATGCTGCAGCTTGCTGCTTGATGTATTTGTTCATATCAGGTCGTTTTTGGAGCAGATCGTTTTCTTCTTTAAACGATCTGCTGTGTACAATCAATTTGAGCAGCTAGCTGTTGATCCACAAAATTAAGCAGTTTGATTTGAAGTTAGGTACTGTTTTAGCAGAGGGTTATAACTTAGTAAATGAGGAGCTAGATTTAGAGGTGTGAAAACAGATTGCTTTTTACCACCAGCTAGCTGTTATCAACACTTGTACCAATTTCAAGGTTTATTAAACCCAATTTTCCACATAGCATTTTGAATCTGTCTTCAGGTAGTGCTTTTGTGAGAACATCAGCTCGCTGCACATCCGTGTGAATTTTCTCTATCTTGATGTTCTTCTTTTCAACATGGTCACGTATAAAGTGATGACGAACATCAACATGTTTGCAGCGAGTATGAAGGACAGGATTTTGTGTGATAGCAATTGCGCTCGATGTTGGTCCCGAAAGAGCAAGGTTTGGTGTATGGGGGGGGGAATACACCAAATACTAACTTTTCAGTTTTACTTGACTGATTATAGGAGAGCTCAAGCTATTCTGTACAAGAAATTGCTTGGCAGTGACTAAACAGATCGATATGCAGATCAGTAGCTGATTTAGTCCAAACAGATTACTCTCTTAGTGAAAACACTTAGCAGACAATAAGAGTGATCTTATTACTTTCTAAGTGTAGAGTGAGTGCGGAATAATGGTGGATTTAGTGAATGCTCTTGTTTAGAAAACCTTAAGAAGTTAATCAGATCGTTTAAGCAGATTGTTTGAGAATGCAGATTATATGATAGTGCACAGGGTTAGAATAATAAACAACAGATAATATAAAGAGTGCAGAAATGTAAAGCACACAGTTGTTTAACGTGGTTCGGGAAATCCCTACGTCCACGATCTGGTCAAAACTAGACCAGATTATCCACTACTAGGATACTCTGCTTCTTTATACTCGTGGAGAACGAGTCACAAGTACCAATCACAACTAGAGTGATACTTATGCACGAATGAAGGGTCGTGTCCCTTTACAACAGATTACCTCTACGTTACCACTAGAAAACTACTAGCTAGCAGGGTGATCTCCTTTCTCTCGACAAGACAGACTTGAATCGAGGTGGTTGGTGTGATGTAGAATCACGAGATGTTGAAGCTCTAAGTCTGGAATGCAGAGTGCTTGAAAGATAATTGCAGTATAGCTCGCGTGTGTTCTCTCTCTTTTTCCAGATTGTTGTCTTCAACTATATAGGCTTTGAATTTTAAATTCTAGCCGTTTGTTGATTGGCGTGAGATAGATGGTATATTGCCAATCAATGGTTTCCATCATATCTGTTCTTGCCATATGGGAAAGGTTGACTCAATCTTTGATTTATGGAAATCAGATTGTAAACGGTCTCTTTCCTTATATGGTTAAGTCGTAGATCTTCTTTCCAAACCCTGTTGGATGGACCTTGATCTTGACGTGGCAAGTGTATATGATGTGTAGGACGATGTCAGCTAATGACTTGATGACTCAATCGCTCTGGTTCATCGCTGTAGGCATCGATCTGGTCATCGATCTGGTCGCTGTCTGTTACAGCAGATCGATTCCTTTGGGCGTGAAATCTTGACCTTCATCCTATTCTAAGTTGAGAATGACTTCTATAGGAACATCTCCTTTACATTTTAAGTCATCTCCTAATCTGTTCCAAAACAGAAATCACCTAATCTATAGTGATCTGGTTTTTTACAAGAGGAACAGGTTATGTTCTAAGCTAAGTGTGTTTCGAGATACCATCATCAACACTAAAAACTTTAGGGTTCCCAACAATTTCCCCCTTGTTGATGATGTCGAAACCACACTTTACAAAAGATAACCTATCTGCTTATACAGATCGATCTGGTCTGGTTTTCCAGATTGATCAAATTACGTTATTAAGTTTATAACGTTTTAGGATAGTTTATATGTGTTCTGGACAATGAATTGTTGTCATCAGAAACTCAAAATGGATTTCATATATTGATAAGAAGACAAGAGAGGTTACAGATAGACAGAACAGATCATAAGAAAAAGGCAGATCATAAAGATATAAGAAATAAGACTACTATCTGCTTTTTCTTCTCTCCTCTTGTTGCTTCTTCATCTTTGCTCTGGTCTCATCAGAGATCAGCTGGACACTCTCGTATACTCCCTCTCTTACCCTTATGTAATCTAGGTCTTCAGCATCCACCTTATACCCTCTGTTTTCTGCTAGTTGGTTTATGAAGTTCAGCAGAAAGGTTTTGTCAGGGAGGTCTGTCCCAGGAATAGTGGGACAGGTTCTGAACTCCCTTTCTGGAGCAGTTATCTGGATTTGGGCTTTTGCAGCAGCAACTCTGATCTCTTCTACCAGATCCCTTGCATCATTCTGGTCAAGGTATAAGTTGAAAGCTTCATTTGATGACCCCTCACAGTAGAGAGGTTCCTTGAGAAAATAACGGCACATGATAAATCCATATTTTAGTCCTTCAAATCCCTCCTTCAAGTGATCTGGGACCCAGTTGGTCTCTCCCTGTTTTATCAGTGATTTGCGTATGGGAGCAGATGAGAACCAGCTGGATCCTGCTCTTTTCTTTTTCTTGGAGGGTTGAGACTGGCTCGAGCTTGGACTAAATATCTTCTGGGCTTGGAATGAAGGAGAGCTGGCTGGTTTCTTTGCAGTGGATGCACCAGATCCAGTCAAGCTCTTCTGTTTTACTTCTACTGCAGCTTTCTCTTTCTTCTTTTCTTGCGCAGCAGATGGCAGCTTTTTCTTCCCAATCCCTTCCCCCTTTTCGACATCATCAATAAACGATTGAATGAATGTCTTGAGGGAGGTGACCTCGTTCTTCAGCTCTGCGACCTCCTTGTCAGATTCAAATCTGCTAGACAGCAGCGAGGTGATGTAGAGGTTGGAATCATTGATCTGTTTCTGAAGAGAAGTCTGTGCATTGGCCAGGTCAGATTTGATCTCTTCTTGTGCTGCCTTGATGTCCGCAGTTTCATCAAAGTAGGATTTGATTAGAGTGGATGTTGGGTACTGCAGATCGTGTAACTTCCTTTCCACAAAGGATTTGCCATCAGTTTCAAACTGCCTGAGCATAGCTTTGGTATGGGAGATGGTTTCCTTGACAACATCAGCAGCTATCCCATCAGTCTGGGCCTTCACTATATCGTGCACCATGTCTTTCTCTTTGTCTGCAAAGGCGCTGATGATTTTGTACATCTCCTTCACTTTGAATTCTGTAGAAAACAGATTCTGATCAATCTGTGCCTTACGTTCTTCAGCTGCAGCACGATCATCATCCATTTTCTTGCTGATCTCTTCAATCTTCTGTCTGCAGATTCGCCTCAGATCAGAGTCTACCCGATTGACCTGAGTTTGTAGATGATCGTTGAATTCTGTGAGTATGCGTGTGGCTTCATCTTGGACTGTGGTCAGTGTGCCGTACATGTACTGATCCACCTTCTTGGAAATGAGATCTGTAATTTGAGTATGAGACAGTGATTGATGTTGGTCCATCAATATGTCCTCCAAGGTGTATGTCTGCACATGGACATTAAGTGCAGCGGCAGCAGCAGGAGTAAGGATGTCATTTGTAAGCTCGCCTCCGATGGTCTGACCAAGGAGTTCTTCCTCTGCTGATGCAGGTTCTTCCTCAGTTGGTGCAGGTGGGGTAGTGATCTGCACACCAGTGTCAGTCATGACCTGGTCTGGTGCAGGTTCTGCTATTTCTGCACCCTGCTGGTGAGTAGCAGATGGAGCAGTCTCAGTTTCTTCTTCATCGACCACGCTGTCATAAAAATCTAGCTTTCCAGCTTTCTCATAGATCTCTCTCAGATTGATCTGCAACTTCTGAGCTTCTAGCTGAGCTATGGCAAGGATGGATTGTGAGTATCTGTCTCTTAGCTCAGCAACAGATGAGGTTTCAAAGATATTGAGCAGTGTGGCTTCCTCGGCCTTGAGCTGGTCAATTGTTCTGATTTTAAGAAGTGCATCTAAAACATAGAACTCCTTGTCTTTGATCAGCAGCAATAGTTTGACTCTCTTAGCTGCATCGTAGCTCTCTGGTGTGAGCTGAATGCCAAGGAATATGTTGAGAACAGCTCGGTCTGCTTCTGCTTCAATCATGTTTACTACTGATTGAGCTGTTTGATTCTCCACATCTTCATCTGAAGATTCAATTGCTTCTTCATCTTCTTCATTGATTTGTTCTAGAGGTTCAGCAGAAGATGAGCTGATCGTGTGAGCTGGGGAGAAATCCCTGGGCTGATCTGGGTGTACTGTTGACAGAGGCTCCACATCTTCTGGTTCACCAACGAGTACAACAACTTCTTCTTCCTCAACCTCCTGTTGAGGGAGTGCAGATTTTTGTGCTGGTTCTGGGCTTCGTTCTGTATCAGCCAGTTTTTGAAGCTTTCGTCGTTTAGTTTTTGGTGGTTGAGCTGCTGTAGATATGTCAGTTTCAACCGAGCTGGCTCTCCTGGTTGTTTTCTTGGTAGGGGTTCTCTCTGTTTGCTTTTCCTTGGTTGCTTGAGATTTTGTGGATCGATCTGCTGGACCAGAAGGAGGAATCCAGATAGGATTTGAACTCCCCATTTCCATCAGAGCGTTGAAGATTACAGGGTCTTTAGCTCTGGCAATCAGATTTGCTGAAATGCCCATCGACATTTCTATCTGATGCTGGTCCTTGGGAAAGTGTTGCCTGGTGTTGAATTCAACTATGGTATCCCACTGATGTTGGGGAAAGAAGGATGTAAGCATAAAGCTTATTTTGGTTGAATGTCTCAGGCTGCTCCTTTTCACTTCGATCCCAGGTGAACTGCCTTTCACAGGTACGATCATCTTAGCCTCCTTTGCCAAGAGATCGTATAGGATCCTGCTCCAGTTGACAGGCAGATTGAGAACCACTGCTGCTAATATCCTGAACTTCTCAGGAGTAACCTGGTCATAAGACCCGTTGTGGTTAAGGAAAATTCGCTGTACGAATTCAAACAATATCCTGAATTCTGGCGCGAGAAGTGAGCGTACAAACATCCTGTTTGTGTAGTGAATTGGAACTATCATCACTACTTCCACAGCTTCTTGCAGCTGTTCTGCAGTAATTTCTCCTAAATCAAGCCCTTCATCTTTGATTTTATAAGCAGCGTTGATGATGTTGATAACATTGTAGGAAGTATTGCTAATAGTGCTTCCTTTGCTCACCCTGATGGTGGCCTCATCTCTACCTTTCTCTCCCTGCCATGAGAGGTAGAAGGCTGCAACATCCTTAGGAAGGAAGTGCATGGGGTAGGAAGTGATAATATTGTAGAAACCTACATAGAACACAGTAGTATATATGTGAACACTATTCTTCCATCAGTGAAGTATACGTGCCACAAAGTTAATGTATCCAGTTTTAACAATTAATATCACAAAAAGCACAGAGAGAAACATGTGTAAAGAAGCAGTTTGTCCAAAAGTAATTTTGAAGGATAGTGAAGAACAAACAGAATTGACGACGAATAAGGATAGAAGCGAGAAACCTTTGCATTGACGAACCAGGTCGAATGCCTTATCCAGTTTATGAAACCCGAAGGTATCAAGAACCGCGAAAAGGTCTTGGTGAATATAAGGTTTCAGAAAACTTGCTTGCTCGAGGAAAATAGAAGATTTTGGTGCCATTTTTGCTAAAGAACAGAGTTTTGCGAAGGAAAAGAGAACTTTGGAAGGCAGAGAATTTTCTAAGTGTTTGAGAAAGTTTGTAAGAGTAAGTGATACACGAACCGCCTTATCAATCTATATACGCGAAAAAAGAAGATAAGTAAGGTAATAAAATATTCAGAAATCCTTCCCTTTTTCAGTTTTCCCGCCTTTCCATGTACTAGGTTTTCAACCCATAGTCGCTTCTCTTTTTCGTATGATGCACGCACTATGATCGAACGGTTATGAGATGGTGCGTTATTTCTGATGCAATCTTTTATCTCACTTTTTCTAGATTTGGTAGATATTTTTCTCGATCACGTCTCTCAATTACTGCATGCAATCATCAAAAATAGATGATTTTGAAATCTAATGTCAGAGAATAGATATTTAGTCGCCGTATATAGTTGACCTTTCCCCCTTAACCAAGTAATATAATAATTAATGGAGATATTAATTCCATATCCACGTGGCATCAGGTAATCTGGTTGAGGTCAATCTGGTTGCGCGTTTGTTAACCACTTTCTGTTCAAGGCATCTTTCATCTTTCTGGTTGAAGCTTTTCTGGTTCAACTTTCTGTTAAAGTTGACTAACTCACTTTGAGACTTTCTGGTTTGAGACTCTCTGGTTTAGCTTTCTGTCAATGAGACTTGCTGGTTTTGAGACTCTCTGGTTTAGCTTTCTGTCTTTGAGACTTGCCGGTTTTGACCACAGTATTTGTGCACAACAACTTCCAGCTGCCATATATTCTGCTTCTGTAGTTGAAGTGGCAACTGATGTCTGTTTCTTTGAGAACCAAGAAATCAGTTTATTCCCTAAAAACTGACATGTACCAGATGTTGACTTTCTGTCCAGTTTACATCCAGCATAGTCTGAGTCAGTATATCCAGATAGCTCAAAATTGTCTTCACACGGATACCATAATCCTATATGGGCTGTTCCCTTAAGATATCTTAGTATCTTCTTAGCAGCTTCCATGTGAGACTCTTTGGGATTTGCTTGATATCTAGCACATACTCCTACTGCAAAAGTGATGTCAGGTCGACTGGCAGTTAGGTAGAGTAGTGATCCTATAATCCCTCTGTATTGTGTGATGTTAGCTGATTTTCCCTCGGGATCTGGACCAATTTTCCCATTGGTCTGCATTGGGATTTTCACTAGATTACTGTCTTTTAATCCAAACTTGGTCAGCAGATCGTTGATGTATTTAGTCTGATTAATAAAGATACCATCTGGTAGCTGCTTGACCTGCAAACCTAAAAAGAAACTCATTTCTCCCATCATGGACATTTGATACTTATTTTTCATAAGTTCAGCAAATTTGTCACACAGATAGGTAGATTGAGATCCAAAAAATCTACATAGATCTGGACTAAGAGAATGTTTTCCTTGACTTTGATGATGAACAAAGTCTTGTCAACAGATCCTCTTCTAAATCCAGATTCCAGTAGGAAGGTTGATAAGGTCTCATACCAAGCTCTGGGGGCTTGTTTTAGACCATAGACTGCCTTAGCCAGTCTGTATACTTTCTGATCTGGATCTGCTTCTTCAAATCCAGGTGGCTGTTCCACATATACTTCTTCTTCAAGAATACCATTGAGGAAGGCACTTTTGACATCCATCTGGTATACCTTGAACCGTCTGTGAGCAGCATATGCTAAAAACAGCCTTATTGCTTCTAATCTGGCTACTGGTGCAAATGTTTCATCAAAATCAATGCCTTCTTGTTGATTATAGCCTTTAGCTACTAATCTGGCTTTGTTTCTGACTACTTCACCATTCTCATCTCGTTTGTTTTTGAACACCCATTTTACACCTATTACTCCTTGATGTTTGGGTCTGTCCACGAGATACCAGACTTCATTTCTTTTGAATTCATTGAGTTCTTCCTGCATTGCTATTATCCAATCTGCATCTTGGAGTGCTTCATAAGCATCAGATGGCTCCAAGCGAGATAAATAACAACTCAATAATGCACTTTCTCCATGCATTCTTCTAGTTTTCACACGATCTGATGGGTTCCCTACGATCTGTTCTGGTGGATGGTCTTGTATCCATCTTCTTCTCCTAGTCATTTCTTCATCAGATAACTCAGGATCAGGTTGATCTGTTGGTTCCTCAAATTCAGGGTGTGCTGTTGATGTAGCATGAAATGGATTCTCATCTGGGCTTTCTTCTGGATGTTGATCATCATTTGTAGTAACTGTATCATTATTCTCTGTTGATGATCTGTTTTCATCTAGATTGGATATTGATATTCCCCCTTGCTGTATGATCTCCTCAGCAACAGGTTGAGTGGTAACGTCTTCATCTTCACTCTTTGAATTCCAGATAAGAATATCTTCCAGTAATAAATCATTCATCCTTCTGGTTGTCACCTGATTGTCTGTCTGCTTTTCATCTGGTGATCTGTACTCAACAATAGACTCATCAAATACAACATGAGGTGTTACTTCCACAATATGAGAATTCAAGCAATTTTAATCCAAACCATGCTTGAATTTTGAGATTTTGAAGAATCTAGAGAAAAATAATTAATCAAGCTACACGAATATGATCATATCAGAGAAAAACTTAAAACTTAGTTCATGTATTTCTAAATACGATATGCAACCTGAGCAAGCTTGAATCTTCTCAAATAATTCATCAAGGAGTGTAAATCCATGATGATCTAATACGGCTCTAGGTTCGGGTGAAAGACGATTTTCAATTGTATGAAGCATTTGGGATGCTGGAATAGGTGAATCAGCTTTGGATGAAGAGTTCGACATTTTGAGTTTTGAAAAAGATTGAGTGAGAGTAGTTTTGAGTGGCAGAAAGCTTGAAGTTCAACAATGGAGAAATGCGAAAAGAGATTGAGTAAAGACGATGGCAGTTAATTCTACACATATATATATAGGAGAATAATCAACGCACAGATTTAATCTCATTTAAAAATGTTTTATTATACGGTTGAGATTACTCCCTGAGATAAGTAATTTGCCGCTCAATTTCGATTGTGTTGTACGCCATCGTTTTGATCATCCAAAAGGTCACATCACTGCCTCGATGCTTGAACCGAGGACTATTGCATTAAATGCTCATCCCTTTTTCCTTATTTTATCTGACACTAAAAGTCGATTGATATTATTTAATTTAAATAACAATCACTTATTAGACATAAATATGTAAAGGTAATAATAAATGAGATGAATTTAATTCCCCCTTGGTTGAAGCCAACAGATAGTGATTTTTGTTGTAAGACAGGTAGCTGTTGTTCACTTTTGGACAGTTCGCAGTTGACTTCTTTGTGAACCCATTTGCTTTTGTGTAATACCCCGCATTTTTGAATTCCGACATAAGTAGTGAATTCCT
>JAPKLX010003491.1:0-11047 GCA_026898415.1 Leonotis leonurus | reverse complement strand
AAGTAATAAGATCGCTCTTATTATTATCTAAGTATTTACACTAGAGAGCTATCTGTTTGGACTGATCTGGTATCGATCTGTTGATCAATCTGGTCAGTCACCTGCCGAGCAATTTCTTATTTAACAAAACTTGAACTCTCTAATTAATAACCAAGTAAACTGAAAAGTTTGTATTTGGTGTATTCCCCCCCCCCCCCCAATACAACAAACCTTGCTCTTTCGGGACCAACAAGTGGTATCAGAGCATTTGGTTCAAACGACCATTGTTTCAGTTTCACAGGGTTAATACCTGCGTGGTCAACTTGAATAGATCTAGGAAAACCTATTTTCATCCACGTGTGAGGGCGTGTGAGGAATTCTCTATCCAAGGATATCGAGAATGGAGCTTCAGAATCAAAACTGCACTCAAAGCCCATCACTATCTGATGTGGAAAGTAATAGAAGAAGGTCCATTAGAGATCACTGAAGAAAAGACCGTAACTACTACAACTGGAGTAACTACATAGATAGTTCCTATAGATCCAAGAAAATACACTTCGGAGGAACGTCGCGAAGCCAATCTGGATGACTTTGCTAAAGGGATCATATCTAGCACTGTCAAAGGCGTACATCTGGCCAAAATCCAAGATCTGGATACTGCCAAAGAGATGTGGGAAGCCTTAAGAGACTTGTGTCTAGGATCAGAAGTCATGATTGAGAACAAGTTGTCACTTGCCTACAACAAATACGACGAATTCAAAATGAAATCAGGCGAGACCATTGAGCAAATGAAAATGAGATTCACTGAAATTCTACTTGAGATATTAGCGTTCAACAAGAACAAATATAATCAACGAGAAAAAAACATGAAAGTACTCAGAGCACTTACACCTAGCTGGGAGATATATGCTGCAATGCAACCACTTCGTGCTGACTTCAATGAACTCTCTACAGAAGCTCTATTTGATCATCTTGAAGGTCATGAATGTGACATTCAAAGAATTTGAGGACAAGATCATCTGTCCAAAAAGGTAGACAACGGTTCAAAGAAGGAAAAAGAAGTAGCCTTTAAAGCGAAGAGCAAAACAGATGAATCTTCTGATTCCACCACACCAGATGAAGAGAGGGGCTATGACAAACTACTAAAAGAATTTGCAATGATTGCCAAACGCATGGACAAGATGGAGGTCAGATCGAAAAAATTCAGACGTTTCTACAAAGATAACAAAAACAAATTCTACAAGAAACGTGACAATGATCGATCTGATAGCAAGGATGAATTAAAACAACAGACGGGTAAATCCTCAAAAATATCTAACTCAACAGATTATACCTTCTTTGGTCGTGGTAGAACAGGTCACTTCAAAACAGATTGTCCTGATCTGTCCAAAAGCCAAAGAGAAGAGTTAAGAGAAAAAAGAGATCGAAAACTCAAATATGAACGCAAGGCCATGCTAGCTAAAGAAGAATCAAGCAGCTCGAGTCATTTTTCAGATAGCTCATCAGTGAATGATGAAGCATTCTATGCTAATGACGAAGAAAGCTGGGATGAATGCTATGTGGGACTAGACAACAGTCTGGATGAAGTCGAGGTAAATTCTTGCAATTCCAATTCCTCAAATGATAATGATCTGGAACAGGAAGTAGAAGATCAATCTAAATACTCATGGGAAGAAGTTACTGAGATGTTCAAGAGCTATTCGAGCATCAAAAGACTGTTTAGAGAAGTTGTGGAAGAAAATGATAGGCTGAAGAAATCTGAACAGATACTAAGCACAGCTAACACCCAATTCGCTGCCCAAGTAACTGATCTGGAAGAATAGATCAAGGGAAAAGATAAAGAAATTGACTCACTAAACTCAATGGTCAAAGATCTCATCAACAGAAACAACGTAGCTGAAGAAAAGATAAAAGAAAGGCAAAGAAATGATCTACAAAAGTGATGAATGTGCTAAACTGCTAATCAATCTGCAGCAAAAAGGCACATCTGGATTAGGATATCCAGGTAACTTGGAAAAATCTTCGGGACCCATAAGCTTTGTACCAGAGAGAAAGCAAATACCAGAACAAGTAGTAAATCTGAGAAACAAGAAAGATCATCCCCAGAAGATGATGATAAAAGAGACCGGGTACAGACAATACTACCAAACAAAGGGTCAACCAACTCATTACACAGAAACATATCATAAAAAGAATGTCAACAGGACATTACCCACCAAAAATGTCAACAGGGCAAAGAATGTCAACAGGACAGTACCTATTAAGAAGGGATTGAAGAATGATGGAATAGAGAGACATCATCCATCTGTATTTCATTCCCTGTCTAGAGTTGATAATGATGGGAACATCATTACTTGCTATATTTCTGTTCCTAATCCAAAAATATTCTGGATTCGAAAGGGAACATTTGCTAATAACCAAGCACCCAAACGTTGAAGGGTAGCTAAGTTTAATTAATTGTAGGACCAGAAGACTGCAAGAAGAAACAAGATAACAAGAGGAACAATCTGGATAATAGATAGTGGATGTTCGAAGCACATGACATGTGACAAGAATCTACTATCAGATTACATAGAAAAGCCAGGACCACAGGTCACCTTTGGATGTAACTCAAAAGGGTACACCAAAGGATATGGAAACATAAAAGTTGGCAAGACCACCATCTCAAATGTATCGTATGTTGAGGGTCTCAGTCACAATCTGTTTTCAGTAAGTCAATTCTGTGCTAATGGTAATCAGATCATCTTTGATACTAACAACTGTTTTGTGAAAAACAAGGAAGGAGATGAGATACTTCTTACCGGAAAATTGCAGGACGGACTATATATTGTCCAGTGGAAAAACCAGATCGAGACCTGCTTATTCACTAAAACTGTATTAAAAACAAACTGGTTATGGCACAAGAGATTGATTCACCTAAATTTCAAGTCAATCAACAGGATTGCCAAAGAAAAATTAGTGGAAGGTCTACCAGATCAAGTTTATGATAAAGATCATATATGTGATGCTTGTCAAGCTGGAAAGCAAACTAGATCATCATTTACAAGCAAAACAGCTCATTCAACATCAAGAATACTGGAGCTTTTGCATCTGGATCTGTTTGGACCAGTTAAACCTCTAAGCATAAATGGGAGAAAATACACCTTAGTAATCATAGATGACTACTCAAGGTTCACCTGGGTCATCTTTCTGTTAAAGAAGAAAGAGACACTAGTCAAACTGCCTGATTTTCTACACAAGATCACCAAACAGAAAGAGGTGAGTGTAGTTACTATCAGAACAGATCGAGGAATAGAATTTCTCAACCAAAAGATGGGAATCACTCATCAAACCTCAGCTGCTAGAACACCTCAACAAAATGGAGTTGTTAAAAGGCGAAATAGATCATTTAAAGAAGCAGCTCGTACTATGCTAAATGCTACCTATACCCAAGAAATTCTGGGCAGAAGCTATCTACACAGCCTCTTATACTCAGAACATATCATCAATTACACTCAGACATGGAAAGACACCATATGAAATCTGGAACAATAGAAAGCCTAAGATCTCTTACTTTCGCACTTTTGGCTGTTTGTGTTACATACATAATAATGGGAAATCTCAATTGAGGACTTTTGATAGCAAAACTGATCCTCAAATATTCTTAGGATATTCTGATGTCAGTAAAGCGTATCGAGTCTACAATAAGAACTCTCATATTGTGGAGGTAACACCTCATGTTGTTTTTGATGAATCTATTGTTGAGTACAGATCACCAGATGATAAACGGACAGAAATCCAGATGACTACAAGAAAGATGAACGAGATATTACTGGAAGATATTCTTATTTGGAATTCAAAAAGTGTTGATGAAGAGATCAATACTCCACCAATTGCTGAAGAAATTATACAGCAAGGGGGAACAATCCAACATGAACTAGATGAAAACAAATCACCAACTGAAAGCAATGAAACAGTCATTGCAGATGATAATCAATCTGAAAATCAAAATCCAGAAGCAAGAACAGATAAGAATCCATTTCAAGCTTCATCAACAGCTCACACTGAATTTGAGGAACCAACAGATCAATCTGATCCTGAGATATCTAATGAAGAGATGACCAAGAGAAGGAGATGAATACAAGATCATCCACCAGAACAGATTGTTGGGAACCCATCAGATCGTGTGAAAACAAGAAGAATGCATGGAGAAAGTGCCTTGTTAAGCTACTATCTCTCTCGCATTGAACCATCTGATGCTCATGAAGCATTACAAGATGCAGATTGGATAACAACAATGCAAGAAGAACTTAATGAGTTCAAAAGAAATGAGGTCTCATATCTCGTGGACAGACCCAAACACCAAGGAGTTATTGGTGTAAAATGGGTGTTTAAAAATAAACGAGATGAGAAGGGTGAAATAGTCAAAAACTAAGCCAGATTAGTAGCTAAAGGCTATAATCAACAAGAAGACATTGATTTTGATGAAACATTTGCACCCGTAGCCAGAGTAGAAGCAATAAGGTTGTTCTTAGCATTTGCTGCACACAAAAGATTCAAGGTATACCAGATGGATGTCAAAAGTGCCTTTCTAAATGGTATCCTTGAAAAGGAAGTCTATGTGGAACAGCCACCTGGATTCGAAGAAGCAGATCCAAATCAGAAAGTATACAGACTGACAAAAGCAGTCTATGGTCTAAAACAAGCCCCTAGAGCTTGGTATGAGACTTTGTCTACATTTCTACTAGAATCTGGATTCAGAAGAGGATCAGTCGACAAGACCTTGTTCATCATCAAAGTTAAAAAGAATATCCTTTTAGTACAGATCTATGTAGATGATATCATATTTGGATCCCAATCTACTTATTTGTGTGATAAATTTGCTGAACTTATGAAAAATAAGTATCAAATGTCCATGATGGGCGAAATGAGTTTCTTTCTAGGTTTGTAGGTCAAGTAGTTACCAAATGACATCTTCATTAATCAAGCAAAGTATACTCACGATCTGCTGACTAAATTTGGGATCAAAAATAGTAAACCTGTTAAAATTCCAATACAGACCAACGGGAAAATTGATCCCGATCCAGAGGGAAAACCAGCAAATATCACTCAATACAGAGGGATCATAGGATCACTACTCTACCTAACTGCCAGTCGACCTGACATTACATTTGCAGTAGGAGTATGTGCTAGATATCAAGCTAACCCCAAAGAATCTCACATGGAAGCAGCTAAGAGGATATTAAGATATCTTAAAGGAACAACTCATATTGGATTATGCTATCCTTATGAAGATAACTTTGAGCTAACTGGATATACAGACTCAGATTATGCTGGATGCAAGTTAGACAGAAAGTCAACATCTAGCACATGTCAGTTTTTAGGAAATAAACTGATCTCATGGTTCTCAAAGAAGCAGACATCTGTTGCCACATCAACTACAGAGGCTGAATATATGGTAGCTGGAAGTTGTTGTGCACAAATACTCTAGTTAAAACAATAACTCAAAGACTACGAGATCGATGTCAAGGAAATACCCATCTTCTGTGATAGCTCAAGTGCTATAGCAATCACACAGAATCTTATTTTGCATACCAGATGCAAACATGTAGATGTGAGACATCACTTTATAAGAGATCATGTTGAAAGAAAACATATACAGATCGAGAAGATACACACTGAGATACATAGAGCAGATATCCTCACCAAAGCATTACCAGAAGAAAGATTTAAGATGCTTTGTGGGAAATTAGGATTGTTAAATCTGGAAGAAAGAACCAGATTGATATAGTACAGATTGATGAAAAACAAAGATCACATAAAATTCCAACCGGGAATTAGTACCAGATCATCAAGATACAGATCAAGTAAAATCTCCCACAGGGAATTAGTACCAAATCATCATAGACCAGACTGATTTAGAACAGATCATATAAAATGCCAACTGGGAATTGACAACAGATCATCTCAACGTAAGATCAACAGATCGATTAAATTCCAACCGGGAATTATCAACAGAATAAGGAGATTGATAATGACAACAGATCGATAATAACAAGGAGATTGACTACAACAGATGACTAATAGCCACGTGGAAATTAAAATATTCTCTAATATTCGTGTTACTTAGTCAAGGGGGAAAGTCAACAAGATACGGCGATTATATCAATATCATAGTCCATAGATCTAAATTCTGACATAATATACCAAATCTTTTATTTTTGATGATTAAGTACAGTATTTGGAAAACGTGATTGAGGAGATTTTTACCAAACCAGGAAAAAGTAAGACAAGTGAAGGCTAAAACAGACACGTGCCACACTGCAACCGTAGGATCAAAGCACGTGTATCAGACACAGAGAAGAGGGCATAATAGACTATAAGTCTATAACTCAGGAAAGCGGGAAAAGCTAAAAAAGGGAAGAATATCAATTAAAATATTACTTTGTTTATCACTTATCTATATATATTTGATAAGGCGGTTCGACTATCACCTACATTCTTCTTCTTCGACAAACACTTAGCAGATTTTTCCCCATTCCAAAATCTCTCAAAATCTTCAAAAATCTTCAAAAACCTATCTATCAAAATGGCTCCAAAATCATCTTTGTTTCTTGAGCAAGTGCAATTTCTGAATCAATACATTCATCAAGATCTATATGCCGTTCTTGACACCTACGACTTTCACAAACTGGACAAGGCTTTTGCCCTTGTTAAACGCTGCAAAGGTTTTCATTTTATGAGCTTTTCTTTTAAACTATTTCGTATATCTTGAATGCTCTGAAACCTCTTAAACTCGCATTGAAAAACAAGTCTTTTTCATTAGCATGCATTGAAGCGTATTCTGTATTAAACCTTGTTGTAGGATTTCATAATATTATCATACTTCATTGATGGAAGAATGGTGTTCATCTATATTGTTTAAACCTTGTTGTAGGATTTCATAATATTATCACCTCGCACCCTCTCCAATTTCTGCCAAAGGAAGTAGCAACTTTCTATCCCTCATGGCAAGGAGAGAAAGGTGGGAACGAAGCCACCATTCGAGTAAGCAAGGGAAATACTATCAGCAACACAACATACAACGTATTGAATATTATAGATGAAGTCTACAAACTACGAGATGAAGGTCTCACTCTTGGAGACATTACTGAAGAACAATTACAAGAGGCGATAGAGACTGTGATGGTCGTGCCCATTCACTATACAAACAGAATGTTCAATAGGGCACTGCTTGCACCTGAATTCAAGATTGTATTCGAATTCATCCAGAGAATTTTTATGAATCATAATGGTTCCTACGATCAAGTCACACCAGAAAAGTTCAAGATTCTTGCTGCAGTTGTATTGAACCTGCCGGTAAACTGGAGCAGAATTCTTTTTGATTTATTGGCAAAAGAGGCCAAGATGATTACATTTGTGAAAGGAGCAAGTCCAGGGATTGAAGTGAGGAGCAGCAGCTTGAGGCACTCCACCAAGATCAGCTACATGTTGGAAACTTTCTTCAAACAACACAGATGGGATGATGTGACTGAGTTCAATGACAGATTGAAGTTCCCCAAGGATCAACATCAGATCGAAATGTCTATGGGAATCTCTGCCAATCTGATAGCCAGGGTGACAGACCCTGTTTATGCCAATGCATTGATGGAGATGGGAAGCTCCAACCCAATCTGGGTTCCACCATCTGCCCCTGCAGAAAAATCAACCAAGTCCAAAGTCACAAAAGAAAAGCTAGTGGAAAGAACACCCTCAAAAAGAGTAACCAGAAGAACCAGCTTAGTTGATACTGATGCCTCTACGGCTGCTCACCAGCCCAAACCAAAGAGAAGGCGACTACAAAAACTTTCTGAACCATTTGAGGAGGTCCAGGTTCAAGAAGCTGTCATTTCAGATATACCTATCCCTCAATAGGAGGTTGAGGTTGAGGATGTGGATGACATTCTGATTGGAGGACAGCCAGAGCAAGTTGTACCACTCTCATCCTTCAATCCAAGTCAAGAAAAGGACTTCTCACCCGCTCACACAGCCAGTCCATCATCTGCTGAACCATTAGAGCAGATTGATGAGGATCATGAAGGTGAAGATGAATCCTCCGATGAGGATGAGGAGAAGAAAAAGGCAGAAACAGTAGTAAAACTGCTAGAAGCCGAAGCAGATCGTGCAGTGCTTAAGTCATTCCCAGGCATCCAGCTCACACCAGAGAGCTATGATGCAGCTAAGAGAGTAAAACTACTGCTCCTTATCAAGGACAAGGAATTCTATGTCCTTGATACTTTACTCAAAACCAGATCAATCGACACACTCAAAGCAGAAGAAGCAACATTTTTGAATATCTTTGAAGTCTCCTCTATTGCAGAGTTGAGAGAAACTTATCTTCAGAGCATTCTGAGTATTGCTCAACATGAAGCTAAGCAGCTACAGATTGATCTGAGGCCAATGTATGAGAAAGAGGGACTGTTGCACTTCTATGACAGTGTGGTCGATGAGGAAGAAGAATTAGATGCAGCTCACCAACAGGGTGCAGTAATTCCAGACTCTGAACCATCTCAGCAACAGAATGAGGCTACTGAACAAACAACTACACAGGTCGAGGGGGAACCAGACAAGACTAGCAAAATCCAGATTGAGGTGGTTAATTATCCACGAGAGGAAGAAGAACCAGCTGGACAGAGGGTGGGAGGCAAACTGACAGATGACTTATACACCCCTGCTGTCGTAGAAACTATGGAGGAGTTTGTGGAGACTACAAATCTGGAGGATATATTGATGACCCAGCATCAATCCATATCCAATGAACAAGTGAAGGACTTAATCTCCATCAAAGTGGACAAGTTCATGTATGGGACTCTATCTACTGTCCAAGACCAGGCCACAAAAATTCTCACAGACTTTAACAACCATCTGAGGTCCAACGTAGACCAAGTGGATTCAGATTTGAGGAGAATTTGTCGAATGAAGCTAGCAGAGTTGAGCAAGAAAATGGATGATGACCGATCTGTAGCTGAGCAGAAGAAAGACCAAATTGATCAAACTCTAGCAACCATGGAAATCAAAGTCTAAGAGGTGTACAGAATCGTTACAGAGTTTGCAAAGAAGGAGAAAGACATGGTTCATGCGATAGTCAAACACCAGACCGATGGAATCTCAGAAGAAGTGATCAAAGCCGCCAATATAGAAACCAGATCACTATTCAGACAGTTTGAAAAAGATGGAGCAAACTTTGTGGAGAGGAAGCTAAGTGATCTGAAATATCCCACCAAGACCATGATCGACTCATACTTTGATGAGATTGGGATAATAAAGGAAGATCAAGAGAACTATGAAGCTGATCTAGCTAAAGCAAAATCTTCATTGGAGAAAAAGATTGATGAATCCAACATGAACATTACCTCCCTGCTCACATACAAGCTGGACTCAGAGAAACAGATGAAGGAAATGAAGGAGGAGATCACCTCCCTTAAGGCACTCATCAAGATCTACATTGATGATGTCGAAAAGGGAGAAGGATCTAGGGAAGGGAAGGTAGTGAAGGAGAAAGTGGCTGGAAACAAAGGAAAAGGTCAATCTGGTGCCACGGAAGAAAGGAAAGAGGCTCAACCTGAGCAGCTAACTGCACCAAATCGACCAAGTCAATCATCTGCTCAGAGGGCACCCAAGTCAACATCAAGCAGATCAAGTCACTCTCAACCAGTGAAGAGGAAGAAAAAGTCTGGATCTGGTTGGTTCTCCTCTGCTCCTATCAAGACAAAGAACACAAAAGAAGGAGAGACAAGCTGGGTGCCAGATAATTTGAAGAATGGATGGAGGGGCTAAAATATGGCTTCATCATGTGCCGCTACTTCATCAAGGAACCAGCTTATTGCGAAGGCACAGCGAATGAAGCATTCAACTTATATCTGGATATGAACGACGCAAAAGATCTGGTACAAGCCATTAGAGAAGCAGCTGCTGAAGCACATATCACTATAACTGCCCTAGAACGCGAATTCAGAGAATGCCCTGACATTCCAGGCACAAAGATCCCTAACAAGACCTACTTGCTAAATTTCATTAATCAACTAGCAGAGAACAGGGGGTATAAGATTGATGCAGAGGATCCAGACTACATCAGGGTCAGAGAGGGAGTCTACGAGAGTGTGCAACTGATATCTGATGAGACTAGAGCCAAGATGAAGAAGCAACAAGATGAAATGAGGAAAAGCAGATAGATACCTATTCTCACATCTTTCACTATCTGTAATTCCTATTTTTGATAAACTGTAACTTATTTTGCTTCTTATCTATGAAGATCTTTTGGATTTCTGATGACAAAAACTTATTGTCCAGAACAAATACTACTGCTATTAATCGTTATAACCAAATAACGAAAACATAAACAATCTGGCTCTTAAACCAGATCACTCTTAAAACTTACAGGATGATATTGTAAAGTGAGGTTTCGACATCATCAAAAAGGAGGAAATTGTTGGGAATCCCGAAGCATTTTGGTTTTGATGATGATCTTTCGAAACTCACTTAGGTTTAATAGCTCATATTAGTGCTAAACTGTTCTACGTGCTAACAGATCACTACGTATAAAGTGAATTCTGATAGAGAACAGATTAGGAGATGACTTAGCATGTAAAGGAATTATTCCTATAGAAGTCATTTCTATAATAGTATAGGATGAAGACTAAGATCTCTCACTAAGAAGAAATCGATCTGCCATCGACCAGATCACCGACCAGATCGATGTTCACAACGAAGCACCAGATCTATAGAGTCATCAAACCACCAGATGACTTCATCCTACACATCATATCCTCTTGCCACGTCAATACTGAAGTCCATCCAATAGGGTTTGGAAGAAGAATCCTTGATTGACACGAAGAAGGAAAGTAACCGTTAAGCGATCTATTTTCCATACTTAGAGAATTGAGTCAACGTTTCTACAAGGCAAGAACAGATATGATGGATATCATTGATTGGCAATCTACAATCAATCCCACGCCAATCAACAACGGCTAGAATTTCAAATTCAAAAGCCTATATATTTGAACTTCAAGGTCTGGAGAGAGACACGGGCTACATCAATAATATACTCTCA
>JAPKLX010004159.1:0-10292 GCA_026898415.1 Leonotis leonurus | reverse complement strand
GTTTTCCCCCCCCCCCCCCCCATACACCAATCTAGCTCTTTCGGGACCCATCAAAATTATGAACAAGGGAAGTGCTGAGATAAAGGATGGAACTGGTCCAACTCCTTCACTGGTCATAGTTGAAAAGGAGAAGACTATTGACGAATACACTGTTGAAGAAAGAAAAGAAGCAGGACTAGATGACTTCGCCAAAGGTCTAATTTCGAGTACAGTAAGAGGCGTGTACTTGGCCAAAATCAGACATCTTCAAACTGCAAAGGAGATGTGGGATGTACTCAAAGAAATTAGCCGTGGATCAGACATCATCCAAGAAAACAAGCTGTCTATTGCTTGTAACAAATTTGAAGAATTCAAAATGAAGTCTGGAGAGACTATAGCTCAAATGAAGAACCGGTTCACTGAAGTATTGATTGAAATAGCCATTATCGACAAAAACAAGTATTCTTAACGAGAGAAAAACTTGAAAGTCATTCGTGCTCTACTAGCTACTTGGGAAATCTACTCAGCCATGCATCCCATGATGCCAGAGTTTAATTCTCTTACCACTGATTCTCTATTTGATTTACTAACGGGCAATGAGTACGAAATCAATCGTATTCATGGCCATTCTAATTCTTCCTTTAGTAAACCTTCTGCTGCAGGAATGAAGGAAAAAGAAACTGCCTTCAAGGCCAAGTTAAAGGAAAAGGAGGTTGAAAAGAAGTCCCCACCAACCGTGGTAGTAAAAGACTCATCTAGTTCAGATGATGAAAACTACCCCACCAAAAACTACTTCGACGAGTACTCACTCATGGCTTAAAGATTCCAAAAAATGGAGCTTAGGGCAAACAGATATAAACGCCTCTACAAAGATAACAACAGAAATTTCAAAGGAAGAGATCGATCTAGAGATCAAACTGAGAAAAGGAATGAGGTAAAATCCACCTCATATGTTAAGGCTGACCTATCTGAATTTTCCTGCTTTAAATGTGGTAGGAAAGGTCATTTCAAAACGGACTGCCCCGATATCTCCAAGACAGAAAGAGAAGAGCTTAGAAGCAAGCGAGACAAGAAGCTTAGAGAACAACGCAAAGCCATGCTTGCTGAAGAACAAGCTGCTCCAAGCACATTAACCGACAGCTCATCCGAAAACGACGAAGCTTTCATCACCGAAGTAGAAGAAGAATGGGATGAGTGTCTCATGGGTCATGACAACGGACTCGACAACAATGAGGTAGTAAATAATTGTTCTCCTATTTCTAACTCACCTCTATATGACTCGGGTGACGAAGAGGAGATAGATGAAGAAGGGGAAGACAATCTGTCTATTGAAGACTTCACCAAACTCATGGAGGATCATGCAAGATTGAACAAAATGTTCAAACATGCGATAAAAGAGAATGGAAGAATGGCAAACACAATTCATGAAATGAAGGAAATTAGCAACTCGTTTAATAAAAGAGAAAATGCTCTACTTCAGCAACTCAAAAGTAAGAGCGAAGAAAATTACACCTTGAACGCCAAAATTTTTGATCTTATTGATCGAGAAGCTTCTACTCAAAGAAGAGTCGATGACTTGAGTGCAATGGTCGACCACTCGATACACAAAAAGGAGGATCGAACTCAACTCATCATCGACATGCAAAGACGAGCTGCAGATTGTACATGACTTGGATTTAATGGAGTTGACAAAGGTCCACCAAAAGGAAACTTTGTCAAAGAAAAGGGAAAAGATAAGATTGTTAATCTCAACAACAACTCAAGACAGCCACAAGCTATCTTGATCAAGGAACAAGGTCAGCGACAACAAAGATTCACCACGCAAGGGATTGGATTTCAACCAAGGAAACAGCCTGCTCAAAGGACAAACCAAACAGCTCCTCAGTTTAATGACCAGCGAGCTCCCCAGTCATTCAACTAGAGGCAACGATCTGCCCCTCACAAACAATCTGCTCCTAGAAAACAAGCTCTGTCAAATCAACTACCTGCCAAGAAGAAAGTTGTGTATATCGACTTTAGTGGGAAACAAATCAGACCTTCACAGAATGTTACTATAATTAGACAAATTTGGGTTCCAAAGGGAACGATGTCTACTAACAAAGCACCCTCATTCAGTGGGGTAGCTAAATAAATTTTCATTGCAGGATAGGAGATCGATGAGAAGAAAGCACACAGCTCGGGGCGCGGTATGGATACTTGATAGCGGATGCTCCAAACATATGACATGCAACAAGGACTTGTTAATCAACTACAAGGAGAGCACTGGACCAAATGTCACTTTTGGAGGAAACTCAAAAGGATACACAAAGGGTTATGGTGATCTTCAAGTTGGTAACACTACTATTCTAAATGTATCTTATGTTGAAGGCTTAAATCACAATCTATTCTCAATTAGCCAATTCTGTGCTAATAACAAGAGAGTAGAATTTACAGCTAACAAGTGTGTTGTCAAAAATATAGAAGGAGAAGAAATTCTTCTTACTGGAATTTTGCAGGACAGGTTGTACATTGTACAATGGAATGATACAACTGAAACCTGTCTAGTGACAAAATCAAATACGGAAACCAGCTGGCTGTGGCACAAACGGTTGAGCCACCTGAACTTCAAAACAATCAACTAGCTGGTGAATGATAAATTGGTTGAAGGACTACCTGCTCAAAAATACGACAAAGATCATATATGTGAGGCTTGCCAAGCGGGGAAACAAACAAGAGCATCATTTCCCACAAAGGCAGCTCACTCCACTTCAAGAATATTGGAACTTCTACATCTAGACCTTTTTGGACCTGTATCTCCATTAAATGTAAACGGTAGAAAATATACTCTTGTTGTTATAGATGATTTCTCTAGATTTACTTGGGTTATTTTCATGTTCAAGAAAAAGAAAACTCTAGAGAAACTACATGATCTCCTCAACAAACTTTCAAATCAAAAGGAGTCATCCATCATCACAATTCGATCTGATCGTGGAACCGAATTCATCAATCACATGATCGAAGGATACTGCTCGAAAATGGGAATTCAACATCAAACTTCAGCAGCTCGTACACCACAACAAAATGGGATTGTGGAAAGGCGCAATCGATCTCTCAAGGAGGCTGCCCGAACTATGCTAAATGAGATCAACCTCCCTAAGAAATTCTGGGCAGAAGTAGTCAACACAGCCTGCTATACTCAAAATCGATCTGTTGTGACAAAACGTCATGGGAAAACTCCATACGAGTTGTGGAACAACAGGAAGCCTCGAATCTCTTACTTTAGATCATTTGGATGTAAATGTTACATTCACAACAATGGGAAAACTCAATTAAAAACATTTGATAGCAAAAGTGATCAAGGAATATTTTTGGGATATTCTGAGATTAGTAAAGTTTATAGAGTTTTTAATAAAAGAACCCTTGTTGTGGAAGTAACACCACATGTTATTTTTGATGAAGCTACCTTTGAAGTTTCAGAAACAGATTGCTCCTCCTCAAAAGATGATCTCTCTCACTCAACGTTGAGAAACTCCACGGATAAACTCATCGATGACATTCTACTATGGAGTCCATGAAGAGAAGAAGATGAAGAAACTAATAATCAACCTGCTAGAGAAAAGCCACAGCAAGGGGGAACCGATGGACAGTCCACTCATCTAGGGGGAATAGATGGACAGCTCATTCATCAAGGGGGAACCTCACATGAACATTCTCAACCATCTGTTGATGAACAAAATATTCAATCTCCCCCTCCATCAACTCAACATCCATATGTTCAACAATTGGTAAATGAAGTATCAAACATTGATTTAAATACTAACGATCTCTTTGATGTATCTACCACAGATCATCCTGAATTCGAGAATCCACCCGATGAAATGGAAATCGAAGTATCAGCGGATGAAATGAAAAGGCGAAGAAGATGGGTAGATAGTCATACATCTGATCTCATTGTTGGGAACCCAACAGATAGAGTCAAGACGAGACGAATGCATGGAGAAAGTGCACTACTAAGTTGCTATCTTGCACACACCGAACCAAAGGACATCGAAGAAGCCTTGCAAAGTGCAGATTAGATCAATGCCATGCAAGAAGAATTAAATGAGTTCAAGAGAAATGATGTGTGGTACTTAGTGGATCGACCTCATTATCAAGGAGTTATTGGAGTCAAATGAATTTTTAAGAATAAAAGAGATGAAACAGGTGAAGTAATAAGAAATAAGGCAAGGCTAGTCGCAAAAGGTTATTGCCAACAAGAAGGGATTGACTTTGATGAGACATTTGCACCTGTTGCAAGACTAGAAGCCATCAGATTGTTTCTTGCTTATGCAGCTTTCCAACGCTTCAAAGTATTCTAGATGGATGTAAAAAGTGCATTTTTGAATGGGATTCTGGAAGAAGATGTCTACTTGGAACAACCACCTGGATTTGAAGTTAAAGATGAAAGCAAGGTGTACAGATTAGCTAAAGCAGTGTATGGTCTAAAACAAGCTCCTCGAGCTTGGTATGAGACTCTGTCTACATTCTTACTTCAATCGGGATTCAAACGAGGATCAGTTGACAAGACATTATTCACCATCAAAGTTCAAGACTATATCCTTTTAGTCCAAATTTATGTTGATGATATCATTTTTGGATCCAAATCTGAATTCCTTTGCAACAAGTTTAGTAAGCTAATGCAGGACAAGTACAAGATGTCAATGATGGGAGAAATGAATTTCTTCCTAGGCTTATAAGTCAAGCAATCTGCTGATGAGATCCTAATCAATCAATCCAAATACATCAACGATCTCATCACAAAGTTTGGAGTTAAAGATTGCAAACCAGGAAAAATTCCAATGCAAACCAATGGACAGATTGGCCCTGATGCACTCGGGAAAACAATAGATGTAAAACTGTATCGTGGTATTATCGGTTCACTTTTATATCTAACTGCTAGTCAACCTGATATTACTTTTGCAGTTGGTGTTTGTGCTAGGTATCAAGCAAGTCCAAGGGAATCCCACTTGGAAGTAGCCAAACGAATATTGCGTTATCTCAAAGGGACCATAGAAATCGGTTTATGGTATCCTTGTGATGATAATTTTGAATTAACTGGTTACTCTGATTCTGATTATGCAGGTTGCAAGCTTGATAGAAAATCCACATCTGGGACTTGTCAATTTCTTAGAAACAAGCTCATCTCGTGGTTCTCTAAAAAGCAAACTTCGGTTGCAACCTCAACAACAGAAGCAGAGTACATGGCTGCAGGGAGTTGCACAGCATAAATCTTGTGGATCAAACAACAACTAAAAGATTATGAAGTATACATGGATAGCGTGCCAATATTTTGTGATAGCTCGAGCGCAATTGCCATCACCCAAAATCCTGTCCTACACACTCGCTGCAAACATGTTGATGTTCGTCATCACTTTATACGTGACCATGTTGAAAAGAAGAACATCAAGATTGAGAAAATTCACACGGATGTGCAGCGAGCTGATGTTCTCACAAAAGCATTACCTGAAGACAGATTTAAAATGCTATGTGGAAAATTGGGTTTAATAAACCTTGAAATTGGTACAAGTGTTGATAACAGCTAGCTGGTGGTAAAAACCAATCTGTTATCACACCTCTAAATCTAGCTCCTTATTTACTAAGTCTTAATGTGCTGCTAAACTGTGCTTAATTTCAAATCAAACTGCTCAATTTTGAGTATTGACAGCGAGCTGATTAAGTTGAATGTACACAGCAGATCGTTCAAAGAAGAAAAACGACATGCTAATCTATCAACGCAAACAGCGAGCTGCATAAAAGAAAAAGCAACCAAATGATGTTATTAAGAACAACAGATCGTTCAAAAGATGAAAACGATCTGCTCCTCTACTTCAAATAGCAGTAAACAGCAGATCGTTCAAAAGATGAAGACGATCTGCTTACCACAGCAGCAAGCTACAAATGTGAAAATTAGCAGCCAGCTGCCAAAATCAAGGAAGAGCAGATCGTTATCGTCCAACAAGCATTAATCAAGGGGGAATCAAGTTCATTTATTTCTCCAACTCCTTGATTATTTAATTCTAATGATTGCTTATAAATACTTTTTAATTGCTAGGTAATCTCTAACGCCTCCATGTCAGAAAAAGTAGAGGATAAAAGTGTTGTTCATTTAATGTTGCAGACCTCGGTTATTGTTTCGAGGCAATTATATGACACAACTTGATGGTGTATGAACTTCACTCATTTTTGGGCGGCAAATCATTACACAAGGGAGTAATCTCAACCGTTACCTATTATTAATTTTGTGGGATTTAATCTGAGCTGTTCATGATTTACTTATAAATGTGTGTATGTTTGACCGTTCCTCTTACACTTTCAAATATTTCCTCTCTGAAATACCCTAACCCGCCATTGTTGCACTAGTTATTTTGAACTAAGCTTTTCTGCAACTTTATATTTCTTCAAAATCACCCCAATCTTTCTCCAAATGACTGCTTCAGAAACTAGTTCCTCATCTTCTCGAGCAAAACCGATTTTCTTATCGGAGATGCTTCACACTATTGAGGCGAAATTGTCGCCTGAGCCTCGTGCTGTACTCGAACATCATGGGTTTAGAACCCTCGATGTTTTATTTAGCAAAATCGAGGCTTGCACAGGTTACACATTAGATCTAAACGTTTTATATGTTCGCTGAAATTCTACACTTTTATTGCTCTATATGTCTGAGTGTACTTTATATAGCATGTCTATTATCTCATAATCTACTCATCCGTTTGTGGTACATCTTCAATTTATCCACAAATAAACACTATTTTCAAATCACTTAATCGTTTCACCTCTCTGTTTAGGGTTTCGCAAAATTATCATTACGGAACCAGACTACTTTCTACCACGTCAAATAGCATTATTTTACTGTTCATGGATGGTGGATGATAGAGATGAATATACCGTGGAGATACCCCTTGGAAAGACGAAGGAGGAAAATGTCCGCACTCCAGTTATTCAAATGATTATGCAAACCTATCATCTGGCTGATGAAGGAGATCTTGTGATTGAAGAGGTCACTGATGACCATATTCAAAGAACTCTTGACATAATTCTTGCGCATTCATTTACATGGACGGGAAAAGCTTTCAATCGCGCACTCATTCTACCCAGTTACAGACTACTCCTTGATTACATTCAAAAGGTATTTCTTGGTCACCTGGGTACATTTGACTCAAGTCACCGCAGGGAAGCTCAAAATCATGGCTGCAGTGCTGCTTAACCTAAAGATAAACTGGGCTAGATCGCTGTTGAAGCTCATCGTGGATGAAGAACAGCAGATCATTATTCGACAAAATGATGATGGAAACTGCACAAGTATCAACGTCAAACGACCTCTCCGACTTTCCACCAAACTTAGTACTATCATTGCTGGTTTCTACCAGAAGAATAAGTGGCATAAATCAGTGGATTTCAGCAAGGATTGGATACTACCTAGGACCCGTCATCAGATGGAAATGTCTTTGGGCATCGCCTCTCAAATTTTTCTCAAAGTGAGTGATGACAAGCTGAAGGACGCACTGATTCGGGTCGGAAAATCAAATCCCGAATGGGAGATACCAACAAAGAAACCAGAAACAGTTGGTGCAGCAGCAGCAGCCGCACAAGAAAAGGAAGCAGCAGCAGGAGATCGACTAGCAAAGAGGAAGGCAGCTGGTAATCCCAAACCAGCTGCTGCTGCCAAAGAAACCAAGAGACCAAGGAAAACCAAAAGCAAACCCATTGCACGCAATCTAGAAGATGAATTGGAAGACACTCTTACTCACACAATGGAGCCATCTGCCCCAGAAATTAATGAAGCTGAGGTAGAGATCAACGCTCACGAGCAGCCAGCTGATAATCTTGAAGAGAGATTGAAAGGAGCTCAATTACTCTTCCAGCAGATGAAAGACAAGGCCACTGAACTGGTGCTTCAATCTCTTCCTGGAATTCGTCTAACTCCCACTTCTTTCGACATGGCTCAACGTTTCCAAACGTACTTGATAATCCGTGATTGCAAATTCTATATCTTGGAAGCCATACTTCTTCTATTCTCTATCAGCGATCTGAAGGCTGAAGAAAGTAAGCTGGTCAACTACTTTGGTTTTCTTGATATCCCTGATGCACATCAATACTTTTGACAATATGTATTGACAAAGATGAAGGAAGAAGCTGCCACTTTAAATGTTGATCTTGCTTCCCTATATGCAAACGAACAAGCTCTCTATGATCAGGCTGTGGATCTTCAGTCTGGAGATTTTGATGATGTATTTAATTTTGAAGAGAAAGTTGAGGGAGGCAAACCTGGTGACACTCCCTCTTCGAAGCCCGCTGCCGAGCACACATCTCAAGAACCATCTGCTACTATGGAGGAGGTAGCATCTATTTTGGAACCATCTGGTCCACATCTTGCAGATCAAGCTGTCGTTGAACACTTAGAAGAAATCTACACTCACAGCACTGCACCAGATGGTTTCCAACTGCACACTTTGGAGGAATTGCTATCTTCGAGCCTTGGTTCCCAAATGTCAGCAAATCAAATTAGCTCTCTCATTCACGAAAGAATCAACAATCGATCTGTTGCTTTGGCGAACTTCATTTTTGCTGCTGCAGATAACGCTCTTCACACTGTTGAAAATAATATCAAGCTCGCTCATTCCCAATTGACCAGCGAGCTACATAAGGACTTGGACAGCGACCGAACAGTTTTTGACAAGTACAAGGAAGAAACCAACAGCAAGATTGCTGCGCTTCAAGAGGAAGCCAACACTTTTGAAGAAAAGATGCATGCAGCTGGTGGCAAAATGGTGGAAGAAGTCAAGAAACATGTGGAGAAACAGTATGAAGATATGGAGAAAACCACCATTCCAAATGTTGTTAAGAGCGCGCTGCCCACACTGCTTAAAGACCAGCTTCCCAAAGCCTTGATAGAGGAAGATGTTGCTTCTGGAAATGAAATCTTCTTGATCAATAAAACCATCACTGACATGAAGGTTGCTCACAGCGCACTGGCTGTAAATTTTGGATCTCACATCAAGGATGCCAGCAAACAGTTTAATGAAGTTAATGGCAATATCTTCGCTTTCCTCCAATATAAAGAAAATGTTGAAGCCCAATTCCAAGCGCTACGTGATGAAATCGCTTCCCTCCGACTCATAATCTCAAAGGACTTTATTGCTGATATCGAAAAGGGGGAAGTGAAGAAAAGTGTCAAGGCCGCTGCTCCTCAAATCATAAAGAAACAAGCTGCTGCAAAGAAAAAGCCTACTGCCAAACAGATTGCCGAAGCCAAGCAATTACAAAAAGAGAATGAAGAAAAAGCCAAAAAGGCAGCAGACCGTAAAGAGAAGAAGGTCATGACTGAAGATGATGAAAATGAAGAAATGTTTTTGGATGGATGTACAGCTGAACAGATCGCTGATTCAGAATTCAGAAAACTATGGAGGGCCGAGAAGCAAAGGCAAGGAGTGACTGGTGCCTTAGATGACAAGGATGAATCTCATGATGAAGAAGAAGAAGAGCCAACAAATCCAGTATTCAAATTCTTTGAAAAATATCAACTTAAAGACGCTCAAAATCTCACTTGGCTTCATGCAAAGAAAGCAGCAAGATGGAATCAATTGATTAAAGAGTTTGTGATGCAACACTACTACCTGTTGGATCAAGACATGCAAGGTGGTAATGTGGACGAACTGTTCAGAGAATTCTTAAAGCACCACAAGAATCAAACCTTCGTGGAATATCTACATAGACAATCTACAATGCACAATCATCCACTCACTGCACCAAAGAAAACGACTCTGCTATACCCAAGAATCCCTGGAACCACAGAAGTCGATCACACTGCTGTTTTGAATGCTATCAATTGATCTGCACAGCTGATGGGTTATCCCATTGATTTCAACAATAAAGACTACCGAAGGGTTTTCAATGGAATTTACGCAAGTTTTGGCGTGCCCTCCGAATTAAGACAAAGGGAGATGGTTGAAAGAAGGAGACAGCAGCTGGCTGAACAACAAAGAAGACAATCTCAACCTTGAAAACATTCTTTTTAATCTTGCAGCGAACTGTCAAAAATGTATTTTGTAAAATCCTGCATCATTAATGAAGTATGAAAGTTTATTTTGGAAAAACAACCTGATGACAATATCTCTTTGTCCAGGCAATGTTTTATGATTCTCTTTTTACTATCATGCTCCTTAACTGTCTTCATAAATTAAAACTTCATATATTAAAGAAAATCTTAGTGTAGGTTTCGACATCATCAAAAAGGGGGAAATTGTTGGGAACCCCATAAATTTATTTGTTTTGATGATGTTCCTCGAAACTACACT
>JAPKLX010003678.1:0-10775 GCA_026898415.1 Leonotis leonurus | reverse complement strand
TAGCCGTTGTTGATTGGCGTGAGATAGATGGTATATTGCCAATCAATGATTTCCATCATATCTGTTCTTGCCATATAGGAAAGGTTGACTCAATCTTTGAGTTATGGAAAGCAGATTGCTAACGGTCTCTTTCCTTCTTTATGTTAACCGAAGATCTCCTTTCCAATCCCAGTTGGATGGACTTTAATCTTGGCGTGGCAAGAGCATATGATTTGTAGGATGATGTCAGCTGGTGGATTGATGACTCAATCGTTCTGGTTCCTCGCTGTAGGCATCGATCTGGTCATCGATCTGGTCGCTGTCTGTTGCAGCAGATCAATTCCTTTTGGCGTGAAATCTTGACCTTCATCCTATATTAAGTTGAGATTGACTTCTATAGGAGTATTTCCTTTACATTTCAAGTCATCTCCTAATCTGTTCTATAACAAGATTCACTTTATCTGTAGTGATCTGTTTTTACACGTAGAACATTTCACGCTCTAAAACAGCTAAGTGTGTTTCGAAAGACCATCATCAAAACTAAATATCTTTAGGGTTCCCAACAATTTCCCCCTTTCTGATGATGTCGAAACCACATTTTACAATAATGTCCTATCAACACTTAAAGGTGATCTGGTCTGATAACCAGATCGATGTTTGTTCGTTATTAAGTTTATAACGTTTAGGATATTTTATATGTGTTCTGGACAATAGAGTGTTGTCATCAGAAATTTCAAAGAAACTTTATATATATAAGGACAAAAGGGTTTACATATCAACATAACAAAAGGTAAGAAAAGCAGATCATAATGATAAGAGAATTATAGGTATCTGCTCTTTCTTCTTTCTTCTTGTTGTCTCTTCATTTTTGCTCTGGTCTCGTCTGAGATGAGTTGGACACTCTCGTATATGCCTTCTCTGATCTTTATATAGTCCGGGTCCTCTGCATCCACCTTGTATCCTCTGTTCTCAGCTAGCTGGTTAATGAAGGTGAGCAAGAATGTTTTGTCCGGTAGATCAGTCCCTGGAATGGTGGGGCATGATCTGTATTCTTTCTCGGGCGCAGTGATCTGGATGTTAGCTTCTGCTGCAGCCTTTCAAATTTCTTCTACCAGATCACTGACTTCATTCATGTCCAGATAGCGTTTGAACGCCTCGTTGGGTGATCCCTCAATGTATGCAGGTTCTTTTAAGAAATATCTGCAGAGAACGAAGGCATTCTTGAGCCCTTCCCATCCATCTCTTAGGTGAGCTGGGACCCAGTTGGTCACTCTAGTTTGTCTGATGTGAGCAGATGGCCAGCTGGATCCAGTTTTCTTTTTCTTCTTTTGAGGTTGGCTCGAGCTACTAGATGATTTAGAGTGTTGAGTGTGAGCAGATGGAGCAGATGGAGGGGTGGCTGACTGTGGTGTGATCTGTTGCTCAAGTTGAGCTGTCTCCTTCTCCTTGCCTTTTGCAGCAACAGCTTGCTTCTTTCCTTTCACAGATCCTTCCCCCTTTTCGACATCATCAACAAACATATTGATGAGTGCCCGTAGGGAAGTGATCTCTTCCTTCATTGTTTTGAACTCTTTTTCTGTCTCGACTCTTTGTGTAAGCAGTGATGTGATGTTAAGGTTTGAATCATCAATCTATTTTTGAAGAGTCATGCTTGTGGAGTCCAGGTTGGCAGTATGCGCTTCCTGCTCTTCTTTTATTATCCCAATCTCGTCAAAAAATGTGTCAATCATGAGTTTTGTTGGGTAGCCCAGATCACCCAGTTTTCTTTGTACAAAATCCTTCCCGTTGGCCTCAAACTGCCTGAGCAATGATCTGGTGTAAGAGTTAGCTTCTTTGACTATGTCAGCTGTTAGACCATCGGTCTGTTCCTTGACTATTGTGCGGACCATGTCTTTCTCTTTTTCAGCAAAGGCAGTAATGATCTTGTACATCTCTTTCACTTTCAGCTCAGTTGTAAACAAACTTTGATCGATCTGTGCCTTCCGTTCTTCGGCAGCAGCTCGATCATCGTCCATTTTCTTGCTAATTTCTTCGATTTTTAGCCTGCATATTCTCCTCAAGTCAGAGTCAACTTGATCGACGTGAGTCTTCAAGTGGTCGTTGAACTCTGTGAGTATGCGGATGGCTTCATCTTGGACATAAGTGAGCGTTCCATACATGTATTTGTCAACCTTCTGAGAGATGAGATCCCTCACTTGTGTATTGGACAGGGATTGATGCTGGTCCATCAATATGTCCTCTAGGGTGTTCATCTCTACATGTTCCTCCATTGTAGCAGCAACAGCTGGGGTGTATATGTTATCTGTTTGTACACCACCCACCCTCTGTCCTGCTGGTTCATGATCCGGTTGAGGGAGTTCACTCACTGCATGTTTAATGGAGGTATCCTTGGCTGGTTCCCCCGCAGCCGGTGCAGTAGTGGGCTCTTCAACCTCAGCCATGGGCTGATCTGTTGCAGGTTCTGTGATGACTGCACCCTGTTGGTGAGTATCAGCTTGATCTGCTGCAACTGCTTCCTCCACAATCTCTTCTTCAATGCTGTTGTAAAAATTCAGCATATTGGCTTTCGCATAAACAGATCGCAGGTCGATCTGGAGTTCTTCAGCTTCAAATTTGGCCATGCCAAGTATGTCTGGCTGGTAGGTCTCCCTTAACTCAGAGATGGAAGAAGCTGTGAATATCTGGAGCAGAGTGGCTTCTTCGATTTTCAGTGCGTGAATTGATCTGGTGCGGAGCAGAGCGTCCAGAACATAGAATTCTTTATCTTTCACTAGCAGAAGAAATTTTAAGCGTTTGGCTGCATCATAGGTTTCTGGGGTGAGTTGGATCCTCGGGAAAGTTCTGAGCACAGAATGATCTGCGTCTGTCTCCAGCAGTCTCACCACAGTTTCTGCTTTATGTAGCTCCTCTTCCTCATCAGTAGACTGTTCTTCTCCCTCAGCCTCCTCATCAATCTGCTCTAGCCGTTCAGCAGATGATGGACTGGTGGAGTGTGCTGGAGAGAAGTCCTTGGATTGATCTGGGTGCACAGATGAAATGGGGGCCACATCCTCTGGTGAACCACCTATCATAACCTCTTCTTCCTCAACCACCTGTTGAGGGATAGCAGTTTCTGGTGTAGGTTCTGGGCTTTGTGCTGCTTCAACAAGTTTCTGCAGCCTTCTTCTTTTGGGTTTGGGTTGCTGAGCGGCTGTAGAAGTGTCGGTTTCAACAGAACTGGCCCTCCTGGTCACTCTCTTGGAGGGGGTTCTGTCTGCTGGCTTGTCCTTTGTCACTCTGGACTTTGTTGGTTTCTCAGTTGTGGTAGTGGGTGGGATCCAGATAGGATTAGAATTACCCATCTCCATCAGAGCGTTAAAAACGACTGAGTCTTTCACCCGTGCAATCAGATTTGCTGAAATGCCCATCGACATTTCTATCTGATGCTGGTCCTTGGGAAAGTGCTGTCTGGTGTTGAACTCAACAGCAGTGTCCCACTGGTGGTGAGGGAAGAAAGTTTCCAGCATGAAGTTGATTTTTGTGGAATGTCTCAAGCTGCTTCTTTTTACCTCGAGGCCAGGTGAGCCTCCTTTCACAAACAAGATCATCTTGGCCTCCTTTTCCAAGAGATCAAATAAGATCCTGCTCCAGTTCACTGGTAGGTTGAGTACCACGGCTGCTAGGATCCTGAACTTCTCAGGGGTGACCTGGTCATAGGATCCGTTGTGGTTGAGAAAAATGCGCTGTACGAATTCAAACATAATTCTGAATTCTGGAGCGAGAAGAGCACGGGTAAACATCCTGTTTGTATATTGGATAGGTATGATAATCACTATCTCTACTGCTTCTTGCAGCTGTTCTGCAGTTATGTCCCCAAGGTCAAGACCTTCATCCTTCATTTTGTAAACGTCATTGATGATGTTGATGACGTTATAAGAGGTGTTGCTAATAGTGTTCCCCTTACTAACCCTGATGGTTGCCTCGTGTCTACCCCTCTCTCCCTGCCATGAGAGGTAGAAAGCAGCAACATCCTTGGGTAGGAAGTGAACTAGGTGTGAAGTGATAATGTTTTAAAAACCTACAAGAAACATAATAGAGTATATGTGAGCACTATCCTTCCATCAGTGAAGTATAAGTGCTCAAAACAGTGTATGCAGTCTAGCAATCGATATCACAGAAATTACAAGTATATATATATGCAGATGAGTAAAGGCAGTTTGTCAAAAGCATGTTTAAGAGATAATATAAGACAAACGGAAACAACAATCACAAAGCAATGAACCTTTGCACTGGCGGACAAGATCAAATGTCTTTTCCAGTTTGTGAAACCCGAAGGTATCAAGAACTGCGAAGAGGTCTTGATGCAAGTATGGTTTCAAAAAGGTTTCTTGATCAAGAAAAACAGAGGATTTGGGTGCCATTGTTACTAGAACAGAGTGATTTTCGGTGGTAGAGAGAGTTTTGGAGGAGAGGAGAAATGCTAAGTGTTTGGGAAGATATAAGTGTGAGTGATACATGAAACGCCTTATCAATGTATATAGACGAATGAGTGATACATGAAGTAGAGTAATAAAATATTCAGAAATCCTTCCCTTTTTCAGCTTTCCCGCCTTTCCATGCTCTAGGTTTTCTGTCTATCACCGCCTCTATTTATCGTATGATGCACGCGCTTTGATCGAATGGTTGTAGTGTGGCGCGTTGTCTTTGTTGCAGTTATTTTTCTCCCTTTTTCTTGATTTGGTAGATATTTCCTCGATCACATTTCCCAATTACTGTACTTAAATCATCAAAATAAAAGATATGATATCTGTCAGAATATATATAATTAGTCGCCTTATATAGTTGACCTTTCCCCCTTAACCAAGTAATGGAATAATTAATAAGAATTATTAATTTATATCCACGTGGCATTAAGTAATCTGGTCAAGGTCGATCTCCTGCATAGTGAGAACTATTGATCTGGTAGTGCCACTGTCAAATCTGGTGTTTTGACTCTTTTACTAATTCCCAGTTGGAATTTTAATTTATCTGTATCAATTCCCTGTTGGAATTTCACATGATCTTAATTTTATCGATCTGTACCATGTCAATCTGGTTTTGTTTCCCTGTTGGAACATTTAACTTGATCTGGTTTATATCAATCTGATCCTTGCTTCAAGATTTAATAATCCTAGTTTACCACAAAGCATCTTAAATCTTTCTTCTGGTAATGCTTTGGTAAGAATATCAGCTCTCTGTATTTCAGTGTGTATTTTCTCGATCTGTACATGTTTTCTTTCAACATGATCTCTTATAAAATGATGTCTTACATCCACATGTTTGCATCTGGTGTGCAGAACAGGATTCTGTGTGATAGCTATAGCACTCGAGCTATCACAGAAGATTGGTATTTCCTTGACATCAATCTTATAATCTCTAAGTTGTTGTCTTAACCACAGTATTTGTGCATAACAACTTCCAGCTGCCATATATTCTGCCTCTGTAGTTGAGGTGGCAACTGATGTCTGTTTCTTTGAGAACCAAGAAATCATTTTATTTCCTAGAAACTTACATGTACCAGATGTTGACTTTCTGTCCAGTTTACATCCAGCATAATCTGAATCAGTGTATCCAGTTAGTTCAAAATTATCTTCACATGGATACCATAATCCTATATGGGCTGTTCCCTTGAGATATCTTAATATCTTCTTAGCTGCTTCCATGTGAGACTCTTTGGGATTTGTTTGATATCATGCACATACACCTACTGCAAATGTGATGTCAGGTCGACTGGCAGTTAGGTATAGTAGTGATCCTATGATCCCTCTGTATTGAGTAATGTTGGCTGGTTTTCCCTCTAGATCTGGATCAATTTTCCCATTGGTCTGCATTAGGATTTTCACTGGGTTACTGTCTTTTAAGCCAAACTTGGTTAGCAGATCGTTGATATATTTTGTCTGATTAATAAAGATACCATCTGGTAGCTGCTTGACCTGCAAACCTAAAAACAAGCTCATTTCTCCCATCATGGACATTTGGTACTTATTTTTCATAAGTTCTGCAAATTTGTCACACAGATAGGTAGATTGAGATCCAAAAATGATGTCATCTACGTAGATCTGGACTAAGAGAATGTTTTCTTTGACTTTAATGATAAACAAGGTCTTGTCAACAGATCCTCTTCTGAATCCAGATTCTAGTAGAAAAGTTGAGACGGTCTCATACCAAGCTCTAGGGCTTGTTTTAGACCATAGACTGCCTTAGTCAGTCTGTATACTTTCTGATCTGGATCTGCCTCTTCAAATCCAGGTGGCTGTCCCACATATACTTCTTCTTCAAGGATACCATTGAGGAAAGCACTTTTGACATCCATCTGGTATACCTTGAACCGTTTGTGAGCAGCATAAGCTAGAAATAGCCTTATAGCTTCTAATCTGGCTACTGGTGCGAATGTTTCATCAAAATCAATGCCTTCTTGTTGATTATAGCCTTTAGCTACCAATCTAGCCTTGTTTCTGACTACTTCACCATTCTCATCTCGTTTATTTTTGAACACCCATTTTACACCTATCACACCCTGGTGTTTGGGTCTGTCCACGAGATACCAGACTTCATTCCTTTTGAACTCATTGAGTTCTTCTTGCATGGCTGTTATCCAGTCTGCATCTTGAAGTGCTTCATAAGCATCAGATGGCTCCATACGAGAGAGGTAACAGCTTAACAATGCACTCTCTCCATGCATTCTTCTGGTCTTCACATGATGTGATGGGTTCCCAACGATCTGTTCTGGTGGATGATCTTGTATCCATCTCCTTCTCCTGGTCATCTCTTCATCAGATATCTCAGGATCAGGTTGATCTGTTGGTTCCTCAAATTCAGGGTGTGCTGTTGATGTAGTTTGAAATGGATTCTCATCTGGACTTTCTTCTGGATTTGGATCTTCATGTTTATCATCATTTGTAATAATAATTGTTTTCATCCAGATCGTGTTGTGATATTCCCCCTTGCTGTATGATCTCTTCAGCAACGGGTGGAGTGACAATTTCTTCATCCTCACTTTTTGAATTCCAGATAAGAATATCTTCAAGTAATAGTTCATTCATCTTTCTGGTAGTCACTTGATTTTCTGTCTGCTTTTCATCTGGTGACCTGTACTCAACAGAAGACTCATCAAAAACAACATGAGGTGTTACCTCCACAATATGAGAGTTCTTATTGTAAACTCGATAAGCTTTACTAACATCAGAATATCCTAAGAATATTCCAGGGTCAGTTTTGCTATCAAAAGTTTTCAATTGTGATTTCCCATTATTGTGTATGTAACATAAACAACCAAAAGTACGAAAATAAGAAATCTTAGGCTTTCTACTGTTCCATATCTCATATGGTGTCTTTCCATGTCTGAGTGTGATGGAAGATCTGTTTTGAGTGTAGCAGGTTGTGTAGATTGCTTCTGCCCAGAATCTCTTTGGTAGATTGGTTGCATTGAGCATTGTGCGAGCTGCTTCCTTGAGTGATCTGTTTCTCCTCTCAACAACTCCATTCTGTTGAGGAGTTCGAGCATCAGATGTTTGATGAGTGATCCCCATCTTGTTGCAGTATGCTTCAATCTTCTGGTTGAGAAATTCTGTTCCTCGATCTGTTCTGATAGAGGTTATACTCATCTCTTATTGTTTGGTGATCTTGTTTAGAAAATTATGGAGTTTGTCTAGAGTCTCTTTCTTCTTTAACAGAAAGATGACCCAAGTGAATCTTGAGTAATCATCTATGATTACCAATGTGTATTTTCTCCCATTTATACTTAGTGGCTTGACTGGTCCAAACAGATCAAGATGTAACAGCTCCAGTGGCCTTGATGTTGAGTGAGCTGTTTTGCTTGTAAAGGATGATCTGGTTTGCTTTCCAGCTTGACAAGCATTACATATGTGATTTTTTCATACACTTGATCTGGTAGTCCTTCCACTAACCTTTCCTTGGAAATCCTGTTGATTGACTTGAAGTTTAGATGGCTTAATCTCCTATGCCATAACCAGCTGGTTTCTGATACAGTCTTAGTGACTAAGCAGGTCTCGATCTGGTTTGTCCATTGGACAATGTATAATCTATCCTGCAGTTTACCGGTAAGGAGTATTTCATCTCCTTCCTTATTCTTCACCAGACAGTTGTTAGTATCAAAAACAATCTGATTACCGTTAGCACAGAACTGACTTACAGAAAACAGATTATGACTAAGACCCTTAACATATGATACATTTGTGATGGTGGTGTTGCCAACTTTGATGTTTCCATACCCTCTGGTATATCCTTTTGAATTACATCCTGTGGTCCTGGTTTCTCTATGTAATCTGATAGTAGATTCTTGTCACATGTCATGTGTTTTGAACAACCACTATCTATTATCCAAATGGTTCCTCTTGCTACCTTACTCCTTCTTGCAGTTCTTTGATCCTGCAATTAATCAAACTTAGCTACCCTTTCAACGTTTGGGTGCTTGATTATTAGCTAATATTCCTTTTTAAATCCAGAACATTCTAGGGTTAGGAACAGAAATATAGCAGGTAATGATGTTCCCTTCATTGTCAACTTTAGTTAGAGAGTGAATTTCAGATGGATGATATCTCTTTATTCCATCTTTCTTCAATCCTTTCTTAGTAGGTACTGTCCTGTTGACAATGGTTGTCCCTTTGTTTGATGATACTGCCTGTTCTTCGCAACTTTTATTATCATCTTCTGGGGATAACCTTTCTTGTTTTTCAAGTCCTTCACTTGATCTGGCATTTTCTTCCTTTCTGGTACAAAGCTTATGGTTGCCGAAGATTTTTCTGAGTGACCTAGATATCCTATTCCAGATGTGCCTTTTTGCTACATGTTGATTAGCAGTTTGGCACGTTCATCACTTTTGTAAATCATTTCCTTGACTTTCTTGATCTTCTCCTCAGCAACATTGTTTCTGGTAACCAGATCCTTAACTTTTGAATTAAGTGAGTGGATCTCACTGTCTTTTATCTTGATCAGTTCTTCCAGATCATTCATTTTAGCAACCAATTGTGTGTTTGCTGTGCTTAGAGTCTGCTCAACTTTCTTTAATCTGTCATTCTCTTCAACTTCTCTAAACAATCTCTTGATGCTTGAGTAGCTTTTGAACATTTCATCTATTTCATCCCATGAGTATTCTGCTTGATTTTCACTTTCCTGTTCAAGATTGTGATTATTATTTGAGGAGTTTGAGTAGCAAGAATTTACCTCAACGTCATCTAGACCGTTGTCCAATCTCACATAACATTCATTCCAGCTTTCTTCATTGTCAGCAATGAAAGCTTCATCATTTTCTGATGAGCTATCTGAAAAATTACTCGAGCTGCTTGAGTTCTGTTCAACTATCATGGCTTTGCGTTCATATTTAAGTTTTCGGTCTCTTTTGGCTCTTAGTTCTTCTCTTTGGCTTCTGGACATATCAGGACAATCTGTTTTGAAGTGACCTGTTCTGCCGCATTCAAAGCAAGTGTAATCTGTAGAGCTAGAGGTGTTTGTTGTTTTAGCAGTCTGCTTCTTAAATTCATTCTTGTCATCAGATCGATCATCGTCATGCTTCTTATTGAAGTTTCTCTTGTTATCTTTGTAGAAGCGTCTGTATTTCTTCGATCTGGTCTCCATTTTGTCCAATCTTTTGGCGATCATCGCAAACTCTTTTAACAGTTTGTCATATCCTTTCTCTTCATCTGGAGTAGCAGACTCAGAAAGATCATCAGGTTTGCTCTTCGCTTTGAAGGCTACCTCTTTGTCCTTCTTTGAGCTGCTTTCTGGCTTTTGGACAGATGATCTGGTCCTCGAATTCTTTGAATGTCACACTCATTACCTTTTAGGTGATCAAATAATGCTTCTGTGGACAGATCATTGAAATCTGCTCGGAGAGGTTGCATTGCAGCATAGATCTCCCAGCTTGGTGGAAGAGCTCTAAGTACTTTCATGTTCTTCTCCCTTTGAGTATATTTGTTCTTTTTGAATGCAGATATCTCAAGGAGGATTCCAGTGAATCTCATCTTCATCTGCTCTATTGTCTCGCCTGATTTCATTTTAAATTCATCATATTTGTTGCAGGCAAGAGACAGTTTGTTCTCAATCATCACTTCAGATCCTAGGGCTAGGTCTCTTAATGCTTCCCACATCTCTTTGGCAGTATCCAGATCTTGGATTTTAGCCAGATGTATGCCTTTGACCGTACTGGAGATTATCCCTTTGGCAAAGTCATCAAGATTTGCTTCTCTCCTTTCTTCAGAGGTGTATTTTCTGGGATCCTTTAGCACAGATTCTTTGACTACTCCTGTATCAGTGATACGAGTAGTTTCTTCTGTAATTGCCAATGGCCCTTCTTCAATTACTTTCCACATCAAACAGTGATGTGTTTTGAGACACATTTTGATTCTGAAGCTCCACTCTCTGTAACCTTGGATGGAGAATTCTTCGCATGCCCTGATAACAGATGATTCCATTGCAGATAGTATGCACGTGAATGAAAAAGGTTTTCCTAGATCTATTCAAGTTGACCACGCAGGTTTTATCCCTGTGAAACAAAACAATGGTCGTTTGAACCACTGCTCTGATACCACTTGTTGGTCCCGAAAGAGCAAGGTTTGGTGTATGGGGGGGGGGGGGGAATACACCAAATACAAACTTTTCAATTTACTTGACAAGTTATGTGAGAGTTCAAGCTATTCTGTATAAGAAATTGCTCGAAGATGACTAGACAAATCGATATGCAGATCGATAGCAGTTTTAGTCCAAACAGATTACTCTCTTAGTGATAACACTTAGCTAATAATAAGAGTGAACTTATTACT
>JAPKLX010004302.1:0-10167 GCA_026898415.1 Leonotis leonurus | reverse complement strand
AAGGTAAATAAGAGAGAGACAGAGATTTGGTTTGCGTGGTTCAGAGATAAAAACTCCTACATCCACAAGTACTCGATGTTAGTCGAGGGTTTCCAACTTAATGGATAAGATCTTACAGTGATTTATAGATGACTTAGGAAAGTCTAATCACTCTTCGGTTACAAATATTTATCGCTTAAGAACACTAAGAGATTGAATACTAAAAGCTTATAGTGTTCTAATCTGAAGGATTGAGAGTTTTGAAAGCAGAGAGAGCGATAGCGTTTTGATAGCAAGGTAACCGGTATTTTGAAGTGTTGAAGCAGCGGGGTATTTATAGAGCTCTCATAGGATTTGACCGTTGTGAGATAGAGCTTCATTTGAATTCTTCCCGTTGGAGTCTTCGTCCTTTTTGCCATTTTTGGTGTCTGCAGACAGATCTTGTTCACCTACTGAGATCTTTGCCATAAAAGGAAAGTCCTACGTTGTAGACTGTCACTCCATGGGAACTTCGGAATGTAGATTTCAGTGCAGACTTTAACAATAATACTTCAGTGGCAGGAAGACTTTGGCTTCTAACTTCAACTTCAATACTTCAGTGGAGACTTCAGTAGAGAGGTCCTTCAGTATTGGGATACTTGAATCTTCAGTGTAGTCGTCCTTCAGTGTACCTGAAAAAAATAGAACTCCCTAACATGTGAGTTCTTAGACAAAACACTAAGATTCAGTACTGGTCTTATAACATCTTTCAGGGGAGGTATTGAGATCTGAATCAAAACACTTATAAATATTTCCCAATAATTTCCCCCTTTTTGATGATGCCAATACCTAACCTGAAAACATTTATCTAAGTTAAGAAATTCCCCCTAAACTGGAGAACACTTAATCTATAAGAAAAGATGGGTTAGTTAATCAGATAGGTAAATCAAACCAAAAAAAATCAGAGTCTGGACAACTAGATGATTGTCATCAGGTTGAGATCAAGAGAGACAAAATGTTGCATTTCATTCAAGAGATTTTCAGTACAACGATGTTCCAGTACAGAGGTTTTTAGAACAGAATGAAAATACAACAAAAGAGTTAAGGAATGGCTTTCTTCTTTTCTTCTCTTGCTTTCTGAACCATTTCTAACTGAGCTTCTGGAGATACAGCGTTGAACATCAGGTAGGTGTCATCCCTTAGCTTTCTGAATGATCCTTTCAGATTCAGGTCTTGCCAGCCAAGCACTTGTGCAGCTATGATAGCTTCAGATTCAATTTGTTTCTTGTCCATAAATGGGCTACCTGGTAGATTAGGTCGATCAAATTATTTCCTACCAGGAGCAGAGATTGTAATTCCAGACTTGGCAGCATCTTCTCTTATCATTCTTATGAAATCTGAATCTGGATAGTCGTTCATAAAATTCTGAAACAAGATGTCTCGATCAGTTTCTCCACATATACCATATATCATCCAGTGATCGAGCATCTTTACAAAATCGTCCTTCAGGTCTTCCCATTCATCACTCAGATTGGGTCTAACCCAAGAGTCAGCATGTAGGCGCATGGGAGGATCAGTTTGGGTAGTTCTCTTCTCTTTTCCTTGTAGTCTAAGTTGATATAGCTTTGACGCGCGTTGAGAATCAGTGGCTCTCAGTTCAGCCTGACGAGCATCATTTAGATCTTTCAGTTCTTGAAGCATCTCTCTGGCTTCTGGAGGAAGGGTGACATGGATCAGAATATTTCCTTCTTCTTCTTCTTCTCCAGAGCCTGGGCTCATCTCTCCTTCGTATATTTCTTCTTCATTAACTACAGTATGAGCAGGAGAGGGTTGAGCATCTTTTCCCTTGGGCAAGGCTGAGCTTTCAGAGCCTTCAGCAGCCTGGATTTCCTTAAAGGAAGGGGGTAGGAATGAGAGATTTGTTAAGAGATAGAGATAAGGACTCAGTGGTATTGAGATATATACTCACTTCATCATCCTTGGTACCTAAAGACTTAGGAGGTGGAGATTTGGACTTGGAGGGAGCTGGATCAGAAGCAGCTGCAGCACCAGAGGCTGGCTCTTCAGTAGTAGTTACAGAGCCTGAAGGCACGGCACCTGAAGGTCCGTCCTCGTCATTGTCATCATTGTTGTCATCATCATCGCCTTCAGCGTCAGTAAGATCAATATCTGGCGTGGGCGTACGCTCCTCATCTTCATCTTCATCATCATCTTCATCCTTTGCAGCCTCTTCCTCAGTCTCTTTTTCAGGTTCAATGGACTTTGCTGCTTCAGAAGGTATGTTTTCAGGTACAGACCCTTCCCCCTTATTGGCAGCATCAAGAGCATTTTGAAGAATGGAGTCCGCATGCCAGAGGAGAGCTTCGACCGGAGGGAATTTAAGCTCAAGTTTGTTGAAGTCTGCAATGGATTGGCAGAGGCCTTCAATCTGAGAGAGACGGCGACGGCAGTCGGCAATAATAAGGTCCACCTGAGTTTGATATTCAAGGGACTGAGTGGAAGAAGAAGGAAGACCAGAGGTAGAAGACTCAGCCCTAGACTTGGCAGCAATGGCATGAAGGCGTGCAGCATCAGCAGACTCTTGTGCCTTGATAGCCTGTGAAAGGGCAGAATCAACGGTGGCCTTGGCTGCCTCGGCGAGAAAGTAGCCGGAATCAGCGCGTTTGAAGGTACGACTGATGCGCTTGCGTTGACGATCAAGAGATTGGCCATGCGCAGAGCAGTCAGTGGAGAGAGGGGAGATTTGAGAGCGCATATCTGAAATATCCTTGATAGAGGCATCGAATTCAGTGCGCAAGGAGTGAGTGTTGGTGCGATTGTGGTTGCAGGAGAGCACCAGATCACTGAACTTCTTGTGAGAAGGAACTCTGTAATGATCCAGATGTGTGGGGAAAGTGCAGCGCATTTCCTTCTTCACAAATTCTTGTAAGTCTGAGTACTGAGCCTTTATAACATTTTCAATTTTGGCATCCAAGGCCTCAGTAGAAGTAGCAGATTTGAGTTCAGCCTTCAGAGAGGCATTTTCTTCAGTTATGGCATCCATTGACTTCTGAAGGTCAGCTACGTGGCCTTCAAGCTTCTTTGTATAGGTGGCCTGGAGGGCGTTAATCATGGAGGCACTGGAGTTGGTTAAGCGCTGGCTCTCAGCATCAGAATGCATCTTGAGCTTGGAGAGAGTGGCCTCATAAATAGAGCGGTGAGCAGCAAGTAGTGCTCCTTCTGAAGTCAGAGCTTCAGGAAAGAAAGAATCAGAGGAAAACTGAAGGGCAGGAGCAGTGGAAGAAGAAATTCGCTGAGTATAAGAGCGACCTGCGGCAGTCTCAGCTTGGAAAATTTGAGCCTCTATAAAAGCCTCAGCATTGATGAATGCATCCTTGGCATCCGAAAATTGAAAGAGAGTCTGAAGCTCAGCTTCCTCAGTCAAAATTGCGCTCAATCCAGACAACTCGATCTTGTACTAGAGAGCAAGGGTATCGACAAAACGATACTGGCGCCATGTCCAGAGGCGCTGGCAGAGAGGGATAAGAGAGGGGTGGTTGAAGAGGTCAGGGAAGGTGGAGCTCAGAAATTGGAAGGATTGGAGCTCCAGGTTATTTAGGTAGATTTGGGATGGGGAAGAAAGCACTAAGGCTTGGGTTTCAGAAGGGTTGGAGGTGGAGGCATGTTGGTTGGTTTCTGAACGGGGAATTTCAGTAGGATTAGGCTCTGAAGAATTAGTTCCAGTACGTTCAGAAGACAATGTTGCATTAGTTGGCTGTGCAGCATTTCCAAGTTCTTTTGATGAAATAGAAGGTTCAGTGAGAGGAATGGCTTTGGTCGTGGGTTTGGTGGGTGTTTTGGTTTTGGTGAGGGAGGTTGTCTTGGAGGGTGAGATGTCTATGATGGTTGGTGGAGGCTGGATATCTGAAGGGTTTATGGTGGAGATAGGTTCAGGGTTGGGAATGGATTGGCGAGGGCGTTTGGAGAGGGTGTATTGGTCCTGGAGGTCCTCATCAGTAGAGGAGTCAAGGACCTCCTGAAGGATAGGCTGTTTAGGAGGAGGGGATGAAGGTTTCTCTGCACGAAGAATAAGGCGCTTGGACTGGTTGTGCTTCCTCTTAGTAACCTTGGGAGGAGAGGGAGGTGGAACTTCAGGAGTGTCTTCAGTTTCCTCCTCTTCATCATATTCTTCCACTGCGTGGATGGGGTGGGGTCCACGTCTTCCTCCTCAGTAGCAGCCTTCTTGCCCTTTCTCTTCACCTTGGGCAATTCAATCTGAAGGGCCATAGTCTTCCCGTGCATGCATGTTTGCACGTCCAAGTCAGTGGAAAACATCCACCTTTCATTGTATGCAACGGCTGAAGGGAAGGCTGTATCAGCATACTTGTAAGACTCCTCGATCAAAATTGAAACCTTGGTGACAAGGTTCAGAGTATTATTCCCAGTCATTGTCACCCCTCCGGTGACTTCCTTCAGTTTATTGGCCTCAGCCATCAGTAATTCCTCCATTATAGCTACCCAGTTGGCGCCATCAGTGGCATAGATACTCTTCATCAGAGCAAGTTTCTGCCAGCTGAGCTGTTCGTGGGAAGACTTCTTCCCAAGGATGCAGTGCTGAACCACATCCAGTAAGAGTTTGAACTCAGGACGTATCAAGCCCTTGTTGTTGTTTGCGGTGGAGAACTGGCGAGGGGGATCTTCCACCTGAATCTCCGAGAAGAAAGCCTGGATGGCCTCCTTATCCTTCAGGAACTGAATGGGTTTTGTGTGACCCACGTTCCTCAGAGTGAAAACAGATTGCAGAAGCTCAGTCACGTTGAGGTGAAGCTTCTGAACCTCAGTGGCTCCAGTAATCGGTTCCCTGGTGGAGATATCCAAGGAAGACTTCAGTTCTGAGCCTTCATAGCCCAAGTTGAGGTAGAAAAGAACCACCTGATCAGGGTAGGTGTTCTTTGGGCGTAAGGTTGTCAGTCTCTCCAGACCATTAGCTTTTATGATCTCGAACATGGTCTTCGCCACAGCAACATCAGTTTTTGTGATGACAACAGTAGGCTCGGTGTACAGACAAGCACGAATTTGAGATAGCTTCATCGCTGGTCCAAGAAGAGCCTTCTTACCCATGGTGTTGATTTACTGTAAAAGAGAATACAGATTATATATCTAATATCAACAAGAAGGTCATAGATTCAAAGTTACAGAGAAACAAAATATGCAAAACGCGTAAGATATCATACGTTAATTGGTTTGAAGATAGAGAGTATAAGTATCAACACAAAATCAAACTTAGAGCAGCAATGCACAGAAAGTAGGGCTTCGAAAATATTTAGCGAAAGGCTTTGAGAGAAAAGGATTGTGAAAGGTTTGATGAGCGAAGAAGATGATCTTTATAGAAGTTGATAAAGAAGTGGACGGTTAGATCTTTCTCCGTGTTTTAAGAGATCAACGGTTAGGGTTAAAACACGTTGCAAAGAGGTTGGCAAGGCGGGAAAAGTATATAGCGCGTGAGTTATACGCGCGACGTTTGAGTTCCTGAGGTCAAAAAGTGATGATAAAAGGCACTGTACAGCTACTGTAGATATCAGAAGGTAGTAAATGCAAGATAGCGTATATGATACGTTGAATCGTTCGAGGTACGATGTGCCTTTAATTACGCTTATAACATTCAATTCAGAATAAAGAACAAAACACTTAGAGCAATAAATTTTGAAAATAAGTGCAAGTGTTGAGCTTCAGTTGCTGATACTAGCTACTGAGTTTCTTCCTTTCAGTTGTGTCTTGTGCTTTCAAATTCTGAAGTCCTTCAGTTGACTAAGTGTACTTCAGATTCTGATTCCTTTACTGAAGTTCTTCAGTTGGTAGACTTCAGATAATTTTGGGTTTATCTTTATGCTTGTTCTGAAATCTTTCAGTTGAAGTAGCATCTTGGACTTTTCTTTGGGACAACTTCAGATTCTGAAGTTCTTTCAGTAGGGTACTTCAGTAACCTGCATGGTTAGTTTAAGCAAAGTATTTTGCAATGTGTGATGATTTGATATATGAGATAACTATATAGAGTTATCCAGAATGTAATCATCACGTTGTTTTGAGTCTTATTATGATCATGACTTCAGTATACTAAGGATACGCAGTCAGTGAGTATTTAAGACATCAGTTGAATAGGGTTTGGAATTGTACCTTTAGTGAACACATTCAGGAGAGGTCTGGATTCAGTAAGCCAAGTCTTCCACTTAGCATTTTGAATCTAGCTTCTTCCAGTGGCTTGGTGAGGATGTCTGCTCGTTGGATGTCAGTATGGATCTTTTCAATGGTAACATCCTTCTTTTTAACGTGATCTCTTATAAAGTGATGCCTGATGTCCACGTGCTTGCATCTTGTATGTAGAACTGGGTTCTGAGTGATGGCAATGGCACTTGAACTGTCGCAAAAGATTGCAACCTGAGTGGTAGGCACTTCATAATCTCTGAGTTGTTGCTTTAACCAGAGAATCTGAGAGCAGCAGCTTCCAACAGCCATGTATTCAGCTTCAGTGGTTGATGTAGCAACTGAAGTCTGCTTCTTGGAGAACCAACTTATCAGTTTGTTTCCCAAGAACTGACAGGTACCTGAAGTAGATTTCCTATCTAACTTACAACCTGCAAAATCAGCATCAGAATAACCAGTTAGTTCTAGATTATCATCTGAAGGATACCATAAACCTAGATTGGGTTTGTCCTCAGGTAGCGCAGAATCTTCTTCGCAGCTTCCATGTGTGCCTCTTTTGGATTGGCTTGATAGCGTGCACACACTCCTACTGCAAATGTGATGTCTGGCCTACTGGCAGTGAGATATAGAAGGGATCCAATGATTCCTCTATACTCAGTTTGGTTGACTGGCTTTCCTTCAGGATCTGGTTCTATCTTCCCATTTGTGTTCATTGGAATCTTTACTGATCTGCTATTCTGTAGGCCAAATTTGCTGATCAGTTCCTTTGTATATTTGACTTGGTTGATGAAGATGCCTTCAGGGGACTGCTTGATCTGGAATCCTAAGAAGAATCTCATCTCTCCCATCATTGACATTTGATACTGAGTCTTCATCAACTTGGCAAATTTGTCACAAAGCATCTGAGACTTCGAACCAAATATAATATCATCAACATAAATCTGAACGATTAATATGTCTCCTTTATATTTGATTGTGAATAGAGTTCTATCCACTAATCCACGCTTGAAACCTGATTCAATAAGAAAAACAGACAAAGTGTCATACCAAGCTTTAGGAGCTTGTTTCAGCCCATAAAGAGCCTTGTGTAGTTTATACACTTTGGTGTAGTCAGTTTCAAAGCCTGGTGGTTGCTCCACGTAGACTTCTTCCTTTAGGACGCCGTTCAGGAATGCACTCTTCATGTCCATTTGGTAAACCTTGAACTTCATGTGAGCTGCATAGGCGAGGAAGAGTCTGATAGCTTCCAGTCTGGCTACTGGTGCGAAGGTTTCATCAAAGTCAATGCCCTCTTCTTGGCAGTAACCTTTGGCAACCAGTCTAGCCTTGTTGCGAACAACTTCTCCTAGCTCGTCCTTCTTGTTCTTGAAGACCCATTTCACACCAATGACACCTTGATGCCTAGGACGATCCACAAGTTCCCAAACTTGGTTCCTAGTGAATTCATTTAGTTCCTCTTGCATCGCGGAGACCCAATTCATATCCTGAAGGGCTTCCTGAGCGTCTTTGGGTTCAATGTTGGAGAGATAGCAGCTGTGTAGGAAGTTTTCATCTGAAAACAATGCAATATCAACTTTTATCAAAAGTTGTTCTTCAGTGGTGGAGTCAGTAGGAGCTTCAACTGTGGCTAATGGCTGGACCATTTCTGCCTGAATCTGATTTCTGGTCTAAACTCCTCTTTGTAGACTCCCAATCACTGGGTCAGTAGGGTGATCTTCAATCCATCTTCTTCTTCTACGCATGTCCTCTTCAGTGATAATCATTAAGTCCATCCTTTGAGTAGGAGGTGGTGTTGTTACTGAAGGGCTTTGTTGAAATGGATTGAAATCTTCTTCAATCTGAGGGATTATGCTTGTTCCCCCTTGATTGTTGGCTCTTACATATTCAGTTTGTTGGATTTCCTGCAAAATAGCTTTATCTGAACTAGCCAAGGTATTGTTAGTAGCAACAGTTATAGGAATATTCACTAAGTTAGGACTGTTACTCCCTGAAGTTGGTGATGGAATCTCAGTGGTGAGATTTTCAGTTTGTGTCTGTACTTCAGGTAGAATCTGAACGTCAATTAGGTCTTCAGATTGGATGTCTTCTTCTCTAGGTGGAATCTCAGTGGTGAGATTTTTAGTGTGAGTAGGAGAAGAGTTGTCAGTTTCAGGTGCTTGAGTCCTATCTTCAGATTCTGAAGTTCTGACTTCGGTGGACTCCTTTTCTTGATCCAATCTGACATATATGTCTTCAGTAGAGGTATTTTCTTCATCATCTTCTTCTAAATTCCAGATGAGAATCTCCTTTGAAATTTGAACTGAAGGTTGTAAGTTCAGATTCTGAAGTCTTTGAGTGATAACTTCAGTTTCCTTTAACCTGTACTCGAAAATAGATTCATCAAAAATAACATGAGGCGTTATCTCCACTATAAGGCTTCTCTTGTTAAAGACTCTATAGGCAGCACTCTCCTCTGAGTATCCAAAGAAGAATCCTGGATCAGCTTTGCCATCAAATGTCTTTAACTGAGTTTTACCATTATTATGAATATAACACATACAACCAAAAGCACGAAAATATTTAAGAGTAGGCTTCCTGTCATTCCATAGTTCATATGGAGTCTTTCCTTGGCGTGTGGTCAGTAAAGATCTGTTCTGAGTGTAGCAAGCAGTGTTGATGGCTTCAGCCCAGAACTTCTTTGGAACTCCTGAACTATTAAGCATAGTTCTTGCAGCTTCCTTCAGTGACCTGTTTCTTCTTTCTGCAACGCCATTTTGTTGTGGAGTCCTTGCAGCTGAAGTCTGATGTTCAATCCCCATATGTGCACAGAATTCTGAAATCTTTGCGTTGAGGAATTCAGTTCCCTTATCAGTGCGTATGGTGATGATATTGGTTGACTTCTGATTCTTCAGTTTGGTGAGCAAGGCTGGTATTCTCTCCATGGTTTCATTCTTGTGATAGAGAAACACTGTCCATGTATAACGAGAGAAATCATCAGTAATAACAAGACAATATTTCCTACCATTGGCACTCAGTTGAGTCACTGGTCCAAATAAATCCATGTGAAGAAGTTGAAGAATCTTCTCAGTGGATGGAGCCTCCTTGGTCTTGAATGAGGCTTTGATTTGTTTTCCACTTTGACAAGCTCCGCAAATGTGATCTTTGTCAAAGATCAAGTTGGGCAATCCACGCACTAGACTGTGTCTTTAAAGTCTGTTGATGACTTTGAAGTTCAGGTGACTGAGTCTATTGTGCCATAGCCAGCTTTGTTCTCAAGTGCTCTTGGAGACCAGGCATGTTTCAGGGGAGGAGGCTTTCCAATCTGCAGCATAAATATTTCCCACCCTGAAGCCTTTCATAACGGTGGTCTCATCAGTAAGCTTGTTGATCCTGCACTCTTCAGAACTAAAAACAACATTAAAACCTTTATCACACAACTGACTTACTGAAAGTAAGTTGTGCTTCAGGCCAGAGACATAGGAAACATCAGTTATTGAAACATTCCCTATATTGAGAGTACCATACCCTTTAGTGAAACCTTTTGAGTTATCACCAAAGGTTACCCGAGGACCATCTTTCTCAGTGTAGTTGGAGAGGGCTTCTTTCTGAAATGTCATGTGCCTTGAGCATCCACTGTCTATGATCCAGCTGGACTGCTCCTTTTGTGCACCTCTCCTTGGTCCTGAGTCCTGCAATTACTGAGTCTTAGGATCAAGTTCAGCACTAGATCCAGCTTCAGTATGCATGACATGCTTTGGCACCCAATGTTGTCTGATGATGCGTGTGTTAGATGCAATTTTTGACTTTGACTTTTGAGAGTCAGTGTTGGCTTCTTTCTTTTGAACATATCTCTTGCTTACTTCAGGCTTAGTCTTAGCCTTAAAGTTAGCTCGAGTATGTTGGGGTTTAGTCCAACGCCTTTCAGTTTTCACTGAACCTCTTGGTTCATAATAGTGGACAGGAGAAGCATAGAAATCATGTGATCTTGAAAAATCAGGATAGTATGAACTAGGGGATGAATTCCTATGTTCATATCTATTAGAGTATGAT
>JAPKLX010001385.1:0-21862 GCA_026898415.1 Leonotis leonurus | reverse complement strand
TTTAGCTTCCGCAACAACTATTTAGAGTAGGTGATACACTTTCAAGTACATATTACAATCAGGATGGAGGGTCCGAGCCCGGAGACCTACTACTAAAATTGAGGTACTTCTCCACGAAGCCCAGACCCGAGCTCGAGCTAGCACCATGACCGAGCACCGAATCCAAAAAGGCCATCCCCTCACCACGGCCAAAACCTCCTCGGCTCCGACCTGGAGGCGCGGATCGACCTCGACCTGGAGTCGCAGATCGGCCTCGGCCGCCTGAAGCGCGTCGCCCTCCACCTCGGGACATGATGGCAGGAGTCTCTTCCCGAGTTCGACCCAAAGTGAGGGGAGGAGCACCAGCCGAACTCCCTTCCATCTGACCCGAAGTAGAAGCCTCGAGTGAAGCCTTCTTAGACTCGATCCACCTCTTCAGCCTTGGGTTCCTCTTCAAAATGACCTTATACATGGATCCGAGCTTGAGAAGCGCCTCTTCCTGTTCACGAACTTGCCAGGAATCATTGCCGTACTTCTCTATGTACTTCTTCGTACGAGCTCGGACCTCTTTTATTTGCGTATGGACCTCGTATATGGTCAAGCCACCGCTCTTATGAATGCGATCTTCATACTCCTCATGCTCTTCGGCTACAGCCTTGAAAGTTTGGAGGTCGTCCTTAACCTGCTTAAATTTATCCTCCAGCTCCAAAAACCTTGCATGCTCCTCGTCAAGCTTCTCCTGAGCCGACCGAAGCTTCGCCTCCAGCTCGGTCTCGATGTTGGTAGCTCGGCTTTTCCAACACGCGGCCTCGACTTCGGCAGCTTCGGCAGCCCGACGAAGCTCATTTATTTCTTGTTCAGGAAGCGAGGTCGGGGGGAAGTCAAAAACAAACTACAAAAGCAAAAAGTAGACATTTCAGCAAGAAGCACAGTTCTAACAAAAGTATTTTATATATACTTGTGTAAAAAGCGCCTCCCTAATGGAGACGTGATACAAGCTAAAAAAATAAAATATATATAAACTACTGCGCCTCGCCCCCACCGACCTCGGGCCCCACGTCGCCGCCCTCAGCTCCGCCCTCTGCACCACCCTCCGCGGCGTCGGCAGCCGACCTCCTGGCCAGATCGGCGATGACTGCTTCAAGATTGTCATCCCGATCCACAGGGCAGCCCCGAACTACCTGCTCGGACAGCAGGGTCTTCTGCTGCGCAAGCCTCTCCACCACCGGGACGGCCGCGGTGCACTCTACGAGCACCTCCGCGTACTCCCGCAGCATCTCTTCCTTGGTCACCTTTTCATACCCGTACTTGACTTTATCAAGCTCGGGGTAATCTTTGGCAACCAATTCGAGCGCTGCCGAAGTAATCGGCGTGCTCATGGCGCTCACCAGCTGCGCCGCCACGGTGCCGAAGTGCTTGGAGCGGAAAATCCGCTCAGCAAGCACTCGCAGCACGCCGCCTTGCTCGGCCGCCGCCCTAGCCATCCTCTCCCTCTCCTCGGCCAGTTCGGCCCTCAGCCTCACCGCCTCGGCCTCCACCTCGGCCACCTTCCTCTCTGCCGCCAGCAGCTCTGTCAGGGTCCTGGCCTCCCGCTCCTCCGCCCTCGCTGCCTCGGCCCTCGCCTCCTTGAGCTCGGCGTTTAGGGCATTGAACTGCTCGACTCCGCCGATGACGAAGTGCGAGAGGGCATTCAGCCCATCCAGTACCATATTCGCCTCCTGCACAGAATATATCAGCACAGAACAAGAGAAAGAATCAAAGTAGATAAAGCTAAAACCGTTTCCACTCACCTCGAGAAACGGGGCCCTACGAGCTGCCCCCGACCCGAATGCCCGAGCATCCGGGCTTCTTACCTCCTCCCTCCGAGGTGCTTCCAGGTCAATCACAGGCGGAGTCACCTCGGTCTCCACCCTTTCCGCCCTTTCCCGGCGCGGCGTCTCCTCGGCGGCCGAAGTGACTCTCGGCCTCTTCTTCTTCTTCCTCAGTGCCGCTTGCAAAACTTCGGGATCCACTGCAGAAGTAAAGCAAAACATTAAAATCTAGTTCGGAGAAACGAGGTCAGACGACACAATACGAAGCCTCACCCGGATCCACGTCGGCCAGGGCGTCACATGGGCTCAGCCCGTGCCTCGACAGCTCGGCCTCGGCGTAACTCCTCTTAATGGCGCCGAGGTCCACTAAGCTCGCCTCAACCTCGCCGACGGGATCCACCCTCATTTGTGGGCCAAACTTGGCCGCCGACTAGCCATAGAGGGGCACTCCCTCAGCCCGGCAGAAGAAGAACTTCTTCTGCCAATTCGATACTTTGGACGGGGTGATTAATTTGAACTTATTTACAGGCGAGAGATATACCCACCCAGTTGGCCCCCGCTTAACTCTAAAAAAGTGGAGTAAAGACTCCAGCGACATCGGTCCACCTCGGCGGCCGACCTCCACACAAAAACCTATTACTTGCTTAATGGAGGCCGGCGCAAATTGACCCAAAGGAAGCTCAAACTTATCCAAAAGTTCGACAAAAATACGATGTAAAGGAAGACGAAGACCGAAATTAAGGTAGTCTTCGTATATGGTAAAAAAACCTATAGGAGGAGAGCTGCCTCTATCCTCGACCCGAGGTAAAATTAGCTCGGCAGACTCAGGAAAACAAAATTTCCTAGCTAAATTGGACATGTGGGACTCACTCATACTCGAAGCATACTCTAGAGCAGCCTCCGACCCAGCCAGAGGGGGATACTCTACAACCCTAAGGATGGGAGGCAGCGCCGCCCGGGTAAAAATCCTCGCGTCGCCCCTCGCCGGAAAACTCTTAAGGGGCAACGGAGATTCCACAACTTCCCTACCCCCCGGAGTACGAGAAGAAGAAGAAGCAGAAGAAGCAGCAGAAGAAGAAGAGGAAGACATGATTGCAATACACTTACTTGTTCAAAAGATTCAAAGGATTTGAAGGTTTTTCTCGAACTTGAAGTCGACAATGGCAGAAAGAGCAAGAGCTTTTTCTAAGTCTGGAAAGCAAAGATAGGGATTGCAAAAGGCGAAAAGTGTTTTTTAGCTTCCGAAAGAAGCTTTTATAAACATCAAATCACCTTTTCCCAACCGCCCCTTTTTCAAAATCCCGCTTCTTCGCCTTCACCAATAGAAGAGCGACGCGTGTCACACGCAGCCTTCCACAACAGTTGTCTTCCACCACCTCGATTACTACCTCGGCCTCGTCAACAACTTCACTTTCACCTCGACTTCGGCAACTGCAAAACCTTTAGCTCGACCCCGGCAAATACAAGATCTTCACCTCGTCCAGATCATCACTTCGTCAACCTCGTCAAGATCTCCACTTCGGTGCCGATCTTCTTTTGAGGGGGGGGATGTGATAGGATATGGCCCATCAACTCAAGCCCATTAGCGGATCAGCCCAAGAGCAGCTCGGCCCAGTAGCACCTCGGCCCATGAGAGCAGCTCGGCCCAATAACTCGGCCCATAAGCCCAGCACCTCACTCCACTTGTTGCAAACCGCCTCTAAATTATCTATAAATAGTCTTTCAAAGCTAGATTAGGACACATTCTGTAATTTTCACTCTCAAATCTAAATACATCAGTTCTCCTCTCCGTGGACGTAGACTTCGTTAAAAGTCGAACCACGTAAATCCTGTCTTATTACTCTCTACACCTCGTACACTTTCACTTCGAAAATTAAGATCGATCAATACAGTTTCCGTTTGTGCAGTCTTTTCTCTTCCTTTTTTCTTTCTTCTCTTTATTGTCTACAAGAACCTCATATTACAATACATTATCAGCACGAGACCAACTGAGTCTTGTGATTTGTCCGTCTCTCTTTTAGTTTGCATGCTAATGAGATATGCATATAATTATTTACACCTTTTTATCATTGCTGCCGTCGCGAAGGCTGTATCAACGGCATCCCAAACCTTATGCAATTGTGATTGAAACTATTTTGGGTGTACCCAAGTCGCTGGCTTAGGGGTTTGCGATTCCTAAAGTTTCTGATTGCTTTTTTTGGTATCTTTGAGTGAGGCAGGTGGTATATATGAATTTCAGCATAATTATTGAATATTGCTTGCTAATTATTTTGTTAATTGTGTGATTATATTCTGCCAAATGTGTCTGTATCATTGATGCTTTTTGGTTTATTCCAAAAGCAATTTTCAAGCGGCAATTATTGTCGTGAGTGCCTTAGTGATTGGGATTTGTTGTTCTTGATTGCGGCCGTCTGCAACCCAAGAATGCAGCTTCCATAGATCAAAACATCTCAAACGCGTATAGTTCGAGTTCTCCCTCCTGCTCAGGTTCATGTAATCACTTATCAATAAGCTTGAGATATTTACGTCCTTCCCAAGCAGGGTTAATTTTGGCCAACACAAAAATCCCATACACAAGTATCCGAGGTGATAATGATGATCATTGTACACTCCAAAACCAAAGTCAACACCAGAATCTAATGAACCTTGTTTTGTTACAATGTCACCCCATTTAGCATCGTAGAGGAATCCATTAGGCCCAAATATCCCCTCCAACCCCTTCTTGTTGCATTGAGTTATTGTTACTGTGCAGTGATTGTCAGCTTTGGTGTTTGATCTAGACTAAATATTGCTTGTTTTCTTTCATGTTTTTCTTATGTTAGTGGAGTGAAAATTATTATTTAATTATTTAGTGTGTGGTGTAAACTAGTAATTCTGGCCTAAGTAATTTCCGGCACGGATATTAAGGAGAGCGTATAAAGTAGTGAGTAAGAGTGATAAAGCTGGTAGGGTCCACATCTTTTTGAAAAGATAACTTTTACTATTTATGGAATATGTCAAGCTTAATGGGACGTCCCAATAAAAAAAGTGTGCCATGTTTAGTGGGACAGAGGGAGTATTTCTTAAAAATTACTAGCTTAGATTATGCTACTTACTTTTACGAATCATGAAGTTGGAAATGAGACTAGGAGTTCATTGAGAATATGATTCTTATTCTATTATGCTGTGCTATGATATTTTTTTGTATTTGTACTGTTACGAAGTGTTAGCTTGTGTTTAACATTTTCACAAGATGTGTTTAGTTTACCTTTCACACACACATGCTAGATTTCATAAAGGCTTAACATAAAATCAAGTCCCCCTAATGTTTCATTGGTTAATTCTATTATTCCATTAATTATTATCTACTGTAGGTTCATATTATATGTGCTCTTACTTTTCTATATCTTCCCTGAGTATCTTGAGGCTCTCTTCACATACCCTTAATTTGATTTTGACTTATGCAAGTGTCGCATGCTTTGTTCAGAGACCATTATGGAATTACTGTTCATTACTAAAATTACTCATTATTCGCTCTAATATGTGAGCTTTGGTGGTATTTAATCGACAAACATTTTACTCTAATCTTATTATTTATTAGCCCCTATCTCTGGAAATATCTAATACCCTATGCTTTAGTGCTCCCTATAAATTTCTGAGTATTCTGGACTTGCTTGTTGTATTGCTTTTGTTCCTCATTGCGTGACCTTAATATTTAACTGTCAATTTCTGCATTATCTACTGGTTTTTAGTCTGTGATGAACCCGAGACCACTGATACTTACCCCTGTGGGATTTATTCTCGCTGCATAGTCGCAATCTTGACAGATGCCCCTTGGTATTAGTATCTTGTTATGATCGACATTGCCGGAAGCATTTTCACTAAATAACTGAATCTTGGCCTATTTTTACTAACTTGATGTTCTATTTTACTATATCTTAGGAGGTGATTGGTATGATGGAATGGAGGGTGGAATTGAATGACCATTCCTTCCTCCATTCCATTCATTTGCTTGGTTCGTATTGTGATTAGGAATCGACATTCCGTTTGGAATTACCATTCCATTAGGAGCAGAAGACTCCCAACACAATCTCACAAACAACACAATTAACAGACAAATCTAGCCAAAAAGAAATCTCAAACAAATTCACAAAGTTACGAGCTATCACATCAATTCATCACACAAAGAGTGACCCAGGACAGTTATGATCAAAATGTAATGCTTATCACCCAATCATTGACTCACAACGACAATTCATGTCATCAAGCATAATCAACAAGTTCTCATCAAAAATCGATCACTAATCATATCAATCTCTAAAATGCAATTGGACAAGCATGCATATACAACTACTCAAATCTAAAAATATGCCGCATACTAAAAATTTATGCACACCCCCCCCCCCCCTCAACGAAGAGATAAGCAATGTCCTCATTGCTACAATAAGAACAAGAGAGAGAGAGGGAAAGAAAACTACCCGATTCGGGATGATGCGGCGATGATGAAGCTTGAGTAGTTGTAGAGAGTCATACCTACAAGAGAGACACCAAAAGAAACCAAAGCAGCAATAAAACAAAATAAAGGAACTAAATGAAAACAACCCGGACACACACAAAAAGTAAAATAAAGAAAAGCATACTAAACAGCAGTGAGAAGTCACTGCTGATCTGGTGGTGGAGGAGGATCAAAGAGAGCCCAGCTCAACCACTGAGCATTTAGCTCGGCAATCCGGCGGTTGTTCTCGACAACCTGTTGCTCTATCCTCAGCTGACTGGCTATCATCGAGGTGTTGTACCCTCCAAAGTCATGGTAGAAAGTACAAGCCGTGGAGGGTGAATAACACCGAATGAAGTGCGCTGGAAATTTCGCCGGAAAGTAGTGGTGGCGGTAGTGAGCAGGTGGCGTCCGGCGGTGGTGGAAGGAGTCTCCGATGGGTGGAAATGAGTGGTTGTGGAATTGGGTGAGAAAGATGGTGGATGGCAAAATCAAGGAAGGAAAGGTGGAATGATTGAGAAATTTTGATGGAGAGTTTGGGAGAGGTGTGCGTCGGGTGAGAGGGAAGAAAAGGGGAATAAGATTTTTGGGATAAGATCTGTGTGGAGGAAGGGAGAAAGAGAAGCGTGGGATAAATGAAGAATAAGTATGGTTTCGCAGGGGGTAGCGGCTGCTAAGGGGGGTAGCGGTCGCTAATCTTGTGTGCTTGAGGGCTGGGATCAACCGAGGGCTAGTGACTGCCGACCTCAACTTCTGATCTGAAGCTCTCTTTTAAACTGGAATCCTGCACAACAGAGACCTCGGCAAAAGTATCAATAGGATCAATGAACGAACAATCTTCAATAGAACTAACAGAGGTCATAGCCTTGTGCTGATGTATAGAAAATGAAACTGTCTCTCCTAACACTGACATCTTAATATTACAATTCTTAACATCAATCAAAGTGTTAGTAGTTGCCATAAATGGTCGACCTAGCAGCAAAGTATGATCACGCCCATTTTCATGCACATCTCTTATCTCTAAAACAACAAAATCCATAGGCACAATTAAACCACCTATGCTAACAAGAATATTCTCAATACCTCTAGGATATCTAACAGAATGATCATCTAACTATAAATTCATGCGTGTATGTTTCAATTCACCTAACTCTAATTCCTTAAAAATTGAGTAAGGCATAAGATTAATACCAGCACCTAAATCTAGCATGCCTGTAACAGTCTTACCATTCCCAAGAGCTATAGTGATAACGAAACTACCTGGATCTCGCAGTTTCTGAGGAAGAGGTTGCTGCATGATAGAACTGGCTACCTCGGACACCATGACGGACTCGTCGTCTGCAAATCTCCTCTTCTTGGAGGCTAGCTCCTTGAAGAATCTCAAGTATGCCAGTACGTTGTGGATCACGTCCAGAAGCGGCAGATTGACATGAACTTGAGACAACATCTTATAGAATTCTGCGAACTACTTCTCAAGCTTCTCGTTCTTCAGCTTGCTCGGAAAAGGAATAGGCGGCTTGTACGGGTTCGACGTTTTGTGCAATTGAATGGCTGGCTGCTCCGGCTCCTTCCCTTTCTCGGCATCCTCCACCTCTTTAGTTGGCTTATCCTTTGGCATAACCACCTTGTTGTCTACCTGCTTGCCATTACGAAGAACAGTAATGGCCTGTATCTGCTGCGCTGAGTGCTCCTGCCCGGGTATCTTTCCGGTCTGCTGCTGCTGCTGCATTTGATTGACGGCTCCAGAAATCTGCTCGACTTGACTCTCGAGACGTTTGATAGTAGCTTCTTGAGCTTCTCGAGCCAGTTTGCTTTCCTGCATGAAAGCTGCAAGACTGTCCTCTAGCGACGATTTAGGCTGAGTCGGTCGCGGTGCAGATGGAAACTGTGGTTGGAACTGAGGTCCCGGCTGCTGAAACTGAGGCAGCGGCGGCTGGGGTGGCTGCGGATAATGAGGTGGCGGCTGCTGATACGGTGGAGGAGGTGGATAATACCCTGACTGAGGTGGGTAATAAGGCTGCTGCTGTGGATAATACCCATGCTGAGGTGGGTAATATTGTTGTGGAGGTGCTCGGCGGGCAGGGAAATTCAAATTCTGCCCTTGATTCAGCCCCTTCCACATAGAACTGTTCGGCGCTTTCCATCCTGTAGTCTGCTGGACTGGATGCTGATCGAATGACGGTCGTGGTGGAAACCCCTAAGCAGCGTAGATTTCCGCCTCTCCTTCAAAAGTCATCTCCGCCATTCTAGTGCAGTGATTCTCATCGTGAGTGAGATAACCACAAATCGGGCACGGCTCAGATGCCGGCTCTGGCTCGGGTTTGGTCGCTGCGGGACCCTTGTTCATCTTCAACTCTTGCAGCTCTCTCATCATGTCAGCCATCTGTCTCTTCAAATCAGGACTCACTCCAATCTCTCTAACTTTCACTCTCTTGGATCGAGGGATTTTCTGCTGCGAATTAGTGGCTAACGTCTCGAAGATCTCAATTTCTTCATCGGCTGTCTCCTTGGATATGTTCCCTCCAGCTACTGTATCCACCATGAACTGGTGCATATGTTGTAAACCATTGTAGAAGATTTGCCAAAGGAGTTCTGACACAATCTGGTGGTGTGGACACTGTTGCTGGAGCTCCCTGAATCTGTTGAGTGCTTCGTGAAAATGCTCGTCAGGTTCTTGAGCGAATTGCATGATCTGAAGCTGGGTTTGTTGTGTCTTGTGATTCGGATAATACTTGAGCAAGAAGGTGGTATTCACAGCCTTCTAATTGGGTAAAGATCCCGCTGGAAGCGAGAGATACAACGACTTCGCCCTATCCTTGAGTGAATAGGGTAGCAGCTCATCCTCGGTCAGCCCCTGAAGTGGAATAGAGTGGACAGCCGTGCATAACTCCTTGATGAATAGGAGTGCATCTTCGTTAGGCAACCCGTAGAATGATGGAAGCAAGTTGAAGTGATTGTGTTTCAGCTCATAGTTCTTCCCCGCAGCAGAAAGTACAATAGCAGACGCTGTGATGCCAAAGGTTGGCCTGACGAAGTCTCCGAGCTTTTTTGGTGCTTCTTCTTCGGCCATAATCACCAACATTTCTTCAAATAGAGTGGCAAGGCTGATGACGTCCATGTATCGCTCTTCCAGTAAGCCGTCTCTCCTATTGATGTTGTCAACGTAGGACACCAACTCTTGTCTCAAGCTTCGGCGACCTAGCATACACAAACCAAAAGAAGATCAAACATACCTTGCGGGAGCAAAAGGGATAAAAAAACTAAAATAAAAGAAAAATAATAATAAAAATAAAAGGGCAACGCAAATTAATGACTAAAGCCTTCCCCGGCAACGGCGCCAAAATTTTGTTTCAACTTATTATATTAAGTTACTCGCAATAGGACGAGATCATTATAAATTAATAAGTTGACCCTAGTCATATTCTCAAGGAAGGCTAAGCAGGACGTTAATCTACGTTGCAGAACAGAAAGCAATTAAAAAGAAGGGGTTTTGATTTTTAACTAATCTAATTAATTTATCTAGGCGAATGAAATTAAAAAATTTAAAATACGAATTACCTAGGCGAAAATTAATAAAGCAATTAAATCCTAAATCTAAGAACGAAGAATTAAAGAAACTAAATTTAAACATGCTTTGAATTGATTAATTAACATAATTGAAAGATTTGGATTAACGAATTGTGAATTAATCAAGAAAAGAACAAGAAGAAAAGAAATCATAAAGCAATAAAGAAAGCAGTAAAAGAACTCACGAATTGAAAAGGGAAATAATGCATTAAAGAACACCGGGTTTGAATCACGAACGAATCCACAACGAAATTGGAAAAACGATCAACGAAATGGAAAATCTAGACTAGTAGTGTTTTCTCTCGTGGTCTAAACTCTAGAAAAATTAAAGCGAGGAAGAGAGCCTCTAAAAATCGCGCGTGAAGAGTTTAAATAGGAAAAAGGGAAATCTGCCAAGGTAGCGACCACTACCCCCCTTGTGTTCTGTCTTTGAGAAAGCTGAGGAGGGGTAGCGGGCGCTAGGGGGTAGCGCTCACTACCCCAACGTTCTGCCCAATATTGATCTTCCAAGGGGCCAGCGGCCGCTAGGGGGTAGCGGTCGCTAGCCCCTCGTTTTAACCTGGTTCAGCTCCTTGACCTAGCGAGCGCAAGGGGCTAGCGCCCGCTAGGTCCACTCTCGGCCAAGTGTGTAATTTTCACCTTTTCTTCGTCTTTTCGTCTCGTTTATCTTGTCGAGTCTCGTTAATCATTTTTGTCGATTCTCACCTACAATGTAGCGTATAAAAGACCAAAACATCAACTCGAACGACAAAAATAAGCATTATAAGATCAAAAGCACAATAGAAACGAGACCGAAAATTTATGAAACAGAATGCATGACTGATAACCATAAATATGGTGACTATTAGCCGTAAGAAAATGAAACACATGCAGGAGAATGGGTAAGGGCGGGCATTGAGAAGTTACATCGAGAAGGGGGAACAATTGATCAAGCGATGAAGGAGGCTGAGAGAGACTTATTCCAGCTGCGTTAAGCCGCTCTTCCAGTTCTTTGTCGAAAAGTGGAGGCATCTTCACTCTGCTATTGGATCTTTCTTTTTTCTACGCGAAAGCAATAACAAAAAGACAGACAATAGTCGTTTGAAAATTATGAACAGATGGGCAGGCTATCAACCAAGAACCCTAATCAAGGTGTCTGTTGAAATATTTAAAATTGCAATTCCCGAACCCTAAAATTGAGCAATGAGTGATGGAGAGGAATAGGGAGAGGGGGAAAGGGGGAGAGGGAAATTACCGTTATTTTACTTAGGTGTGCACTGTACAGTGCAACAGCGCTGCGGCAACATCCTTAGGTGCTTTCACCAACGTGGCTGCCGTGTGGCGCCAGCGTGGCTTCCGCGTGGCTACCGCGTGGCTGTCTTGTGGCTTCAGTGTGGCGGCCGCATGGCTTCCATGTGGATCCCACGTGGTTTCCGTGTATTCGTGTGGCTGCAGTGTGGCTGCAGCGTGGCTGCCGTGTGGCGCCCGCGTGGCGCCAGCGTCGCTTCCATGTGGCTGCCGTGTGGCACTCGCTTGGCTGTCGCGTGGCTGCAGCGTGGCTCCCGTGTGGCTGCAGCGTGGTGCCCATGTGGCTGGCGCGTGGCACTCGCGTGGCTGCCGTGTGGCGTCCGCATGGCTGCCATGTGGCTATAGTTTGGTTGCCGTGTGGCTCCCGCGTGGCTGCCTAACCCTAGACCCCTAACCCCTAAATCCTAAACGACGGCCGCTGATTTTCGAAAAGACCCCTCCTTTCGGGAGTTATTTGAGTTTTTAGGTAAACGACGGCCGTCGACGCATTTTTTGACGCGATTTTCGGGATTTTAAAGGGCGGGCATTTAAAAAGCCAAAACTTCAAACATACGTAACTTTTGATCAAGACGTCCGATCGGGGCGATCTTTAAGGCGTTTTGGGGTAGCTCGCGGAGATCTATGCACCCGAAAGATCCTTAGGAGTTTTCACCCTCCCGATTTTAGAAAAATTCCCCAATTATTTATTTATTTATTTATTTTTATTTTTTCTAGGGTTTAGGATTTACTAATGAGGGTTTAGATATACCAATAACTATTTAGATATACTAATAAGTGTTAGAGTATATTAATGAGTGTTAAAGTATACTAATAAGTGTTAAAGTATACTAATGGGTGTTTAGATATACTAATAAGTGTTAAAGTATACTAATAAGTGTTAAACTATATTAATGAGTGTTTAAATATACTAATAAGTGTTAAAGTATACTAATAAGTATTAAAGTATACTAATGAGTGTTAAAGTATACTAATAAGTGTTCAAGTATACTAATAAGTATTAAAGTATACTAATGAGTGTTAAAGTATACTAATAAGTGTTCAAGTATACTAATAAGTGTTAGAATATACTAATAAGTGTTCGAGTATATAAGTGATCGAAACCTAAATCAAAGGATAAGTTCTGGAAAGAAATAGTCATAGTTTTAACAATAATTGATAATGGATAAGTAGTAAAAAGAAATACTAATTCATATTTTTAACAATAGAGATAAGTTGAGAATAATGATTCCATGCATGCTTATTTAAAATAGGTTACGCATTTGATTAAACAAAATTCCATTTGCTATGACTTATGCTCATGCTTTCACTTGACTTTTAAATAAATGGAACTAAAAGTAATACTTAACTTTCGATGCATGCAAACATATTGAACATCAATAATGTTAGGGATGAAATAAATTTTAAAGACTATCGAATAGCATTGTAGTCCTTGGACCAACACATAACGTGGGTGACGTGCTACCTTGAACTAAGGAGAAAATGAGACATATGAGATGGAGAGGTAAAAGAGAGAGATAGAGAGCTAGATAGGTAGGTGGATATAGAAATATATATAAAGAGAATAGTGTGTTGGTGGTTGATGAATTGAATACAAATCCGAGAGAGTTATCGATGCACATGTGAGTACATGTTAATGGCGCGCATGCAGTCACAATGACAAATGAGTTTACACACAAAATCTTGATATTATAGATATTGGTAGTTGATTAAAAATATTAGTGGTTGATTCAAATGATCATAATGTGTTAGCAATGAATTAGGATGACAATATTTGAAAATAAGATTAAAAGAATGAATATATTTTCAAATTCCCGTATGCAAATTACAGTCAGGCAGCCTTTGTTCAAATCATCATAACTCTCTCCAAACTTAATATTTTCAAGTTCCGTTTTTTTGGTTGGAAACTAGACTCAATAAGTTTTCCATTGGTATAAGAAACAACACATTTCACATGACCAATAAAAGCAGTTTAATCGTGGAAGTTTTTGTTTCACGTAATCCTGCTGCAGTCCGGCAGCCTTCGTTCGTAGCACCATAACTCTCTCCAAACTTGTTATTTTCGAGAGCCATGTTTTTTTGTTGGAAACTAAACTCCTTAGGCTTTCCAACGGTATATGATACGTCCACTCATTCGCATCCAATTAAAACAGTTTATTAGTTGAAAGCGGACGGATTCAGCAGAAACTGATGTGTAAATTGTTTAAAAATAGCTAAGTCCTAGGTTGGTCTCTATGAGCTTCTTTTTTTCTCATATTTCATAGCATCATAGCTCTCTCTAAACTTCACGTTTTTTTGATCGGGCTCTACGGATGGAAAATAGACAATGTAGGCTTTCCAACGGTATGGGACACAATCACTCGATCGCACACATTACAAAAATATCATCCCTAGAAACCGACGTCTGACCTCAAATTACGGAGGCCTGATTCGGCTGCGAGTGACCTCCTTGCAATTCTGCCACACTTCGTTCAAAAAATCATAACTCTCTCAAAACTCAACGTTTTCGAGCGCCGTTTTTTTTGTCCGAACCCAGACTCGCCGTTCTTTTTTGTCCCAAACAAAAGAAAGCAGAATTTTAAAAAATCGCCGAAACGGCTAGCGTTGAAAGAGGCCAAAACTTCAAACAGACATAACTTTTGATCCAGACGTCCGATCGAGGATAATTTTTTTTTGATTTTGGGTATCTCGATAAGATCTATGCACACGAAAGATCCAGAGGAGCTTTCGCCCAGCTGATTTTCGAAAAGACCCCTCCTTTCGATAGTAATTTGAGTTTTTATGCAAACGACGGTCGCCGACGCGTTTTCGGACGCGATTTTAGGGGCCTTCCCATTATTATTTTTTGAAAATTTTTGCGGGGATGTCGTCCTCCCGACTTCAATTTCGTTTTCCCGTGGGTCTCGTTTTAAAAAAGGCAAGTTTGACTTGCCAAATTTAGGAACAAGTACCTATTTTTATGCTTATTATTTCAAAGTAATCTAGCTATCTCAATAAGGCTAGACGTGTCGCTTGTGCATTTTAGGGTCGGGGTATCAACACCTTATGGGTGCGGATTTTGATCAATTTTATTTTGGCCCTTTTTTCACTACTTTCATGACTACGTATGGGTGTGACAGGCATAGTTCTGTCTTGGCGGCGGCACGCGCCTTATTTTCACAATTATATATTCCAGAATTTTCACAATTCTATATCCGAGAAATTCATCGATATTCATATGACAAATTCATCACTTATTATTTTCACATTATTTATTTATGTAAGGGTATTAAATGAAAAGGTCACCTTTTTTCCAACTTACCATATTCATATTGATATGACAAATTCATGACCACCAATTCAAAACCCATGCCTTATTATATACGTGATATAATATTTCAATGACCAGCACTTAATAATTTTTTCATTAGCAACTAAGGAATTATAACAACTTATTATATGCATGTCATAATAAATCGGTAGTTTTGTATTTCAACAAGTTTCTTATCTTTGCATATTATTTCATTATTTCAGATTCCTTCCTTAAAAAAACAATCGTAAACACAAACAATCTTGAGTATTTGATGGCTTGAAATAATTATTAGTAATAAGCACAATCCGAGGAAGACAATTGTAAGAATCTATTTTTTTTTCCATACTTCGACCTAATAAACATTTAGGTTCGTTGGTTGCTTCAAGGCATCCATTAAAACAACTCTACGCTATTCATTGTAATAATCACCATCCCATCGAGCCATTAAGCAATGCGCGCGACCCTATCGACATCCCACTCATCCCTTCTCCCATCCTCCTTAAGCTCCAAATCTCGTATCACACAGTTTCTGCACCTTTAGTTCTTTCTATTTTGTTTTTTTCTTTCGCCGGTGGATATTCTTCTACAAGCACTACTGAAACGACTTCACTGCCGCCGGATCTGAATCCTTTTGACTTTTTCCAAGGTGAATATTTGAAGCTCAATTTGTTTTAGTTTCGTCACTTTCTTCACCGACAGACTTGAAGTTTGTGTTTTTGGAAAAAACAAAAAAAAATAAAGGAGCTAATTTCCACACCCCTTGCAGTATCTCTATCCGATTTGATATAAAATTAGTTGGTTAAGTTGCTTAAGTTTGGGATTTCTTGCCGAATTGAATGTGGTGACTGCTCTAGTGTGTGATCTTGTGCTGAAATTGCGTTTCTGGTGTTCCTAGTGTAGAGAATCGAGGAGATCGAGCTCAAGCCGTGGCGCCGAGAACAATACGGAAAGCAATCGGGGCGGTGAAGGACCAGACCAACATCGGAATTGCTAAGGTTGCGAGCAACATGGCGCCGGAGCTGGAGGTTGCTATAGTCAAAGCTACCAGCCACGACGATGACCCGGCCTCGGAGAAGTATATAAGAGAAATTCTTCAATTGACTTCCTTCTCTCGTGGGTATGTTAGCGCCTGCGTTGTTGCGGTCTCCAAAAGATTGGGAAAAACTCATGCTTGGATTATGGCACTCAAGTGTTGTAGGAATCGCTTGAAAAATAAATATATGTTTTTTATATATTTATTGTGGTCAATGGAGTTTGACCAAGTTTTAAGTGATGAAACATTTAATTTTAAGGAAACTAAATGACGTAAGATCGATCTACGTTCCGAGTAGATGATCGTAGTATATTTATTTTCTCTAAACCGACTCTTGTCCCACATTGGTTATAAAACCAAGTTTCATCTTGTATATAAGAAGGTTAAGAACCTTATGATTTGACAAAGTTGGGTTAAAGGCCAGATGGGCTGGCACGTGCCAGCCCATTGTCCTTGGGCTTATTTTTGCTGGCGGCCTGTCTCGGACCTTCTGTGCCATGATCTGGCCCAGCAGATGATCTGGTCCAGCAGATGGCCTGGCCTGGTGACCTGTCCTAGTGATCTGGTCCATGATCTATGGAAGATTGTAGGAATCGCTTGAAAAATAAATATATGTTTTTTATATATTTATTGTGGTCAATGGATTTTGACCAAGTTTTATGTGACAAAGCATTTAATTTTAAGGAAATTAAATGACATAAGATCAATCTACGTTCCGAGTAGATGATCGTAGTATAATTATTTTCTCTAAACCGATTCCCGGTGAGTGAGAAATAAAGGTTTAAAGTTAGTCACTTAAAGCATGGAGTTATGTGTTTGGGGACTAAGAGTGAAGACAAACTCTTGTCCCACATTGGTTATAAAACCAAGTTTCATCTTGTATATAAGGAGTTAAGAACTTTATGGTTTGACAAAGTTGGGTCAAAGACCAGATGGGCTGGCACACGCTAGCCCGCTGTCCTTGGGCTTATTTTTGTTGGCGGCCTATCCCGGACCACTGGTCCAGGAGGTGATCTGGTCCGGCAGATGGCCTGGCCTGGTGACTTGTCCTGGTGACCTGTCCTGTTGACAACATCTTGCTGCATTCTTCTTCTTCAAGCATTTAGAAGAAGTTTTGTCCTCAATCTTTTCCAGTTCACCGGAGCTCGAAGGTTCGCGGTGCTGCCACCTTCGAGACGTAAAACCATTTTATCTTTGGAGACATCTACGCCTTACCGAGAGCACTACCGGGACGTAATATTGTCTTGCGGAAAGAGGATCTTTCCTCGACTCGGCTTCAAGATTTTAATCCAATTTTATTGTATTATATTCCTTTGTAATAGTATAGATAATCTACTGTTCAAGTTCATCTTTTATTTCCCTAAATATTATTTTATTTTCTTCTTCCCAAATATTTCACATATATCCAACAAGTGTTTGATGCTAATTCATCGATTGCTCAATGATGGAGATGCTATCTTCCAGCAGGAAATTATGTATGCTACAAGGAGGGGGACTAGGCTGTTGAATATGTCTGATTTCCGCGATGAGGCCCACTCCAATTCTTGGGATCATTCGGCTTTTGTAAGGACGTATCCTCTGTATTTGGATCAGAGGCTGGAGATGATGGTTTATGAGCGGAAGTAGAGCGGGAATGGTGGTGAGATCGAGAGATCTGGGGCCAAAGATGATAGGTATAATTATCGATCACCACCAGGATCGAATCGTGGGAATGAGTACGAGTATAGTCATGAGTATCGGGAGGAACCATATGGAATGCGCAGATCAAGGTCATCTGGTGATGTGAGAGAGTCAACACAAGAGAAGAAAGATGCTACTCCTCTAAGGAAAATGGTTCCTGAGAAGATCTTAGGGAAGATGTCTCATTTGCAGAGGCTGTTGGATCGGTTTTTGTCTTGTCGGCCGACGGGCTTGGCCAAGAATGAGAGGATGATTCTGGTTGCACTGTATACTATTGTGAAGGAGAGCTTCAAGTTATATGCTGATATTTGTGAAGTCTTGGTTGTGCTTCAGGATAAGTTCTTTGATATGGAGTATCAAGATTGTGTGAAGGCTTTTGATGCGTATGCTAGCTCAGCTAAGCAGATAGACGAGTTGGTGGATTCTATAACTGGTGCAAGGACATTGGTGTGTCAAGATCTTCCGATTATCCTGAAGTACAAAAGATTACTGGCAAGTTATTGGAGACTTTGGAGGAATTTGTGAGGGATAGGGCTAAAGCAATGAAGAGTCCCGTTAGGAAAGTAGAGACCCTGCCGGCTCCTAAGGAGGAAGAGCCTGTCCAAGATATGAATGAGATTAAGGCACTGCCATCTCAAGAGAACTATACCCCACCACCACCGCCTGAGCCTGAGCCTCCTAAGCCTGCAGTTCAAGAGTCTGGGGATCTACTTGATCTAAGGGACGAGGGTGTGACTGCTGATGATCAAGGGAATAAGTTTTCTTTGGCATTGTTTGCTGGGCCAGTGGCCAACAACGGGAATGGCTCGTGGGAAGCATTCCATTCGAATGGGGAGCTAGAGGTGACATCTGCTTGGAAATATCCAGCTGCAGAGACGGGCAAGGCTGATTGGGAACTGGCTCTGGTTGAAATTGCTAGCCATCTGTCTAAGCAAAAGGCTGCAATGGGTGGGGGACTAGACCCATTGTTGTTGAAGTGCCAGCAGTGTTGCATTGCGAGGTCCTAGAGCGAGTAAAACTCCAGTGTTGGCACTCCCAACACCGGATGGGACAGTGACGGCTGTCGGGCAAGATCCATTCGCTGCATCTCTCAGCATAGCTCTCCCCTCGTACGTGCAGATGGCTGACATGGAGAAGAAGCAGCAGTTGTTGGTCCAGGGGCAGATGGTGTGGCAGCAGTATTCTAGAGAAGGCATGCAAGGGCAGACTAGTTTGGCCAAGATCGGTGCAGGTGGATATTATGCACCAGGCGTACAGCCTGTGATGCAGTATATACTTTTTAAATATTTCAAAATTATTTAACCACACAAAACAATATTTTTAGTCACACATGAAAATCCGTGATGTAATAATTTACGTAATTTCCACGTCATTAATAATATTTTTAGTAACACAAACATGTTGACACGTCATTATACATTTAATATCCACGTCGGCATTATACGTGTAATTTCCACGCCAGCTAATTTCCACGTACGTCACCATTTTCGTATTTTCCACGTCATCATTTCCATGTCATCTATTTTCCACGTCATTATACATGTAATTTCCACGTCAGCATCTACGTAATTTCCACGTCATCATATACGTAATTTCCACGTTATCATTATACTATGATATGCCACATTTATCTACGCATAAAATTTATCTTTAGTAACATATATAATGTGTGGGTAATATATAAGATTTATCCACATATATATTATATGTAGATAAAAGTTTTCCTACACACTCCTTCAAGCACACATGTTAACATTTCATTTATGTGTGACTAAAAATATTTATTCACACATAAGTATACTTTTAACCACATATACGTGTGTGGATAAAAGTTTTAATTTTTGTAGTGTATGGAATGCCACCGGTAAATGGAGTCGGAGTAACACCTGTTGGTCATTACTATACTCCTTACTGATTTCTTGGTAAATTCTTGTATACATTTTAGATCTTATAATTACTTTTGTTTAAATCTTTAATTCCAATGTAATATGATGTGATTTTCCTCGCATTTGAGCATGACTTTGGGGAAGTGGGCAGGGAGAAAGATAAATTGAGCTGAAGAGATTAGTGATTCTTTGATTATGGGGTGGTTTGTAATCCTGTTGTTATGTCTTCTTTTGTTTTTTGTAATATTATTTGGGATTTGATGCTGCTTGTTTTAGAACACTAATCCTCTTTCTTTTCTTTTTTGTTATTCTTTTCTAATGTAGTGAAATTGTGTGTATCTAGATGCAGAGCATCAACCATATCTTTAAGCTATGTTTGGTATCCATGATACCATACTAATCTCAAGATAATTGTTCTATAATTTTTAGATTAAGATGAAGTCATGGACAACTAAATGCCGAATTCGATAAAGCATCTAATCTTATCCCTAATAATGTCTTTTGCATTTAACTCCCACTGATAATACTTACTTATAAGCAACTTGACCATAGTTTAATTATAGATATAATATTATTTTTTGTCTGTGGTGGTAAATGATCTGCCAAAGAACAGCATGAAATTAACCAATTATTTTGAAGATTGTTCTTTTGTCTTTTTGTTAATTAGACCATGTCAACATACCTTAATTATTACCACGTTATGGTGAGTCTATGATAACCGAAATATACAGTTACATATTTTGTTTTTTTTTTTAATGGTATTGCAATCAGCTTGCATTAATTTCTTGCTTCCTTTCTCCATATATGCGGGAGAATTTGACATAACTATTGTTAATTTCATAGAAGACAACTTTCTGGGTCTTAGTCGGATGGAATTGAATTATCTTTGTGAGAGTATTTTTTTACCATGAATTCTGCAAATGTTGAATTTCAGTTGCTAAATATTTGACTCTTGAATGTCATTCTCATACAGACAAGTGAAGAAGAAATTTGAGCGTGTAAAATTGGTTAGTGTTATAATTAGAATGCATGCAAAATTAGGCGCGGTTGCTAATTGCTAAATGTCAAATGTAGACATCACAGTTGAACACTAAACTGGGGCAGTTGATAATTGATTTTAGACAACTGATCATATTTGGACGTAATTAAACAAACTGCCACTTGCTTCCAGGTTGGAGTTCTTTTTACAGTACAAAATCGCTGTGTCGGTTTTAGCCAGGTGCATTAATTAATTATGAATGTCATATCAAAATTAGCTGGGCTTTACCCATTAATTAGCTTAATTATGAGAAAAGTGTGAGGAGAGAAGTATTTTTTTTTTCTTTCTCTAATCCCACTCATTAATACTTGATTTTATTGCACCTGAACCGTAAAGTACTTGGTTTCTCTTACAAGCAAATGAATTCTTTTTTCATTTTTCAACAATGCATATACTTCAATAACACAAGTAATTATGAGCTATATATATTTTTTAGTATTAACTACTAATAATTAAGTTGTGGTGGTGACGTGACAGACAATAACCGAAATCCCATCCTGTTGTCATTCTTCACTATCTGGACACGTTGGACAGATTCAAGGAACACCCTGCACCAATCAAAGACACACTTAGCTTCAAGCCTTCAATTAAATTAATAAAATTAAGAAAAAAAGGGAACAAATCTAGTACTTATTAATTAATGAAGACTGGTAGTAGTAGTAGAGTATGTATGTATATACTTACTCCCATCGCACATCTCCATTAACCACCATCCAATCTCCCTCTTCAACAACATGAGCTTCGTTGTTCTTGCAGTACTTATGGTTGGGGAGACCGAGTCCGAATCCCAGTTCCAGTCCCAGTTCCATCCACACCTCTAAATTAATACTTATTTATTGATGTTGGAGCTAGCTTATAAGTTAAATATTTCAAGTGTATTAATGAATTGAAGCTGGGCGTTGTTCTCTCTAGACTCTCGATCTCTAGCTATGTATATATATAGTACGTACGTATACATATATAGTTGCTAGCCTAAATTAATAACTAATGAAGAAAATGAGATCGATCGATGTTGAAAGACGTAAAGTGGAGAGAGAAATTAATGAAAAAGATGCATGGTGGGGTACAAGTAGAACAAATTAATGGACAAAGATTGAAGTTTTGGGTTCCGACAATTGACAAACAATTATGTAAGGACATGGTTCTTTGCTTAATTATTTTCCTAGCTAGCTAATACTACTATGTATGTATAGTGATGATGGATACTATTGGAGGATGACATCTGATGATGAGAAGAAGCGAGGGAAGCAGCTTGATGAAGAAGTAGCATGATATGAAGGGAGAGCAAATGAGAAGTTTAAATAAGAGCCGTAGGATTATATTTGTAATCAATGGCTGTAGACATATCTTTTAAGTACTTAGCTTTAAGTAAAGCGTGTTACGCTTTATACTTTCTGGTTACGATTCTAGTTTGTTAGAGATATATACTTGCATATATAATGCAGTATAAATGAATGATTGTATCTCTCTCTTCCAATTAATGAATCTATTTTGAACTCTATTCCTTCTGGTTATTTTCACTCTCTATCAATGAACATAAACGGTTATTCAAGCTAGATTTCTACATGGTATCAGTAAACTAGGGAACGATCATTTCTTCAATCATGGTGAAAGGAAGGAAAATTCCTTGGAATACTTTGGCGCGCGATGATGATGAACCACTTGACGATGTTCGTCACAGCAAGGATGCAGCTAATTCAGAGGGCGCCACTTCCAATTTGCGCAATCAGACTACAGAGGAGATTTATCATCACAGACGTGATGATGCAGTCGATCGCGAGGCGGAGCAAAAACTTCTGAAAGAGGTATTACATATT
>JAPKLX010004431.1:0-10009 GCA_026898415.1 Leonotis leonurus | reverse complement strand
AAGTGTCGTGATTTTGGGGAAGCATTAGCCGACTTCCCCTTCTATTTTTTTTTTTTTTGTCTGACTTCCCCTTCTATTTATAGAGTGGAAAATTCATTTATTCTTTTTTTTATATTATTATATTATTACTCCCTTTGTCCCACTAATAACGACCCATTTGCTTTATACACGACTACCAACGCATCCTCAATAAAGCTTTATTAGTTGTTTTAATGATAGATTAATGCTTTTAAGTTTTTGTTGACTTTTTCTATTCAACTTTATTTACTTACTTGCATTTTTTATTTTTTTATTATTAATGTTAATAATGTGTAATTAACGTTATTAACTGCTTCCTTTAATGACTAATAAATATAGGATTGAAATTTGTGTAATTAATTCTGAAATTAATACACCACCAACCTAAGTTAAATTTAAAAACAAATTTCGAAAAAGCAAGACAATTAAATGTTTAATTAATACTGAAATTAAAAGCAGCACAACTAAATGCTTAATTAATGCTTGAAATTAAAAGAACAACCAATGCAGTATTCAAAATTTTCACATTCAATGTAGCGGCAAAAAACAAAAACAAAATTTATTGCTAAAGCAACACCTTTAAATGTTCAAATTTCCCACCAAATAGATTTGTCCGCTAACTGTAAATTAAGAATTCATTTGAAGCCACAAAACACTTCAAAATTAACATTACACATACGGAAAAAAAATGGTCAGAGGCAAAGATTTCACTACTGAAGAAAGGAATGCCATTGTTCAATTTTTGCTTTTGAACTCCACCAATGGAAAGCCAAAGCATGGGAAACTGAAGGAGGCCTGCACACTGTTCAACTCCAGCCGAAGCACAATCGGGAGAATATGGGCTGCAGCAAGAATGAAGAAAGAAAGAGGTGAAACTATGCATTTGGTAAGTAAGAAAATAAACACTACAAGAACAAAGAAGGTGCACATTGATATGGATCTTATCAAAAGTCTAAATCTATTGAAAAGATCAACAGTTAGAAGACTTGCAAAAGGCATAAATTGCAGCAAAAGCATAGTTTGGAGATGGATACAAGGTGGACTGATCAGGGCTCATACGAATGCTATCAAGCCGGATCTCACAGCTCCAAATAAACTGATAAGGCTAGGATTTTCATTACAATCTTTAGAGTTTGACAGAATTCTTAATATTCTGAAATTCAAGTCTATGAACAACACCATTCATATTGATGAGAAATGGTTCTTTATCTCTAAGACATCCCATAGGTTCTACCTCACACCGGAGGAGGCCGAACCTAGTAGGATGTACAAGAGTAAGAAATTTATTACTAAGGTGATGTTCATGTGTGTTGTGTGCAGACCCACATTTGATAGTGTAAGTAATGTGGTTTTTGATGGGAAGATAGGGATCTTTCTGTTTGTAGAACAAGTGCCGACTAAGAGAAAGTCTAAGAATAGGGCTAAAGGCACACTAGAAACCAAGCCCATTCAATCAATCAATAAAGATGTTATCAAGGCATGTTTGATTGAGCATGTATGAAAATGGGTTTTATTTGTAAAGAATGTAAGCAAGCAATGTTGTTTGGTTGGTTAATTACTGCATTCATGTATTGTTGTTGAGTGCATTAATTGCTGCAATAAATATTTTATCAATGAGTGTGCTTTTCCATAAACTGGTCTTATTATTTCTGCAATAAACTGTTCTTATTAATGTTTGCATTAGCACAGATAATTCCAGCCATAAAGTCAAAGTGGCCAGCAAGTGCATGTAGAACAATATTCATACAGCAAGACAATGCCAAACCGCACATCAAAGATACAGATGCAGATTTCAGAAGAGTTGCAAGTTCAGATGGTTTTGACATACATTTAGTGCACCAACCACCCAATTCACCTGACACGAATGTCAATGATTTGAGATGGTTTAGAGCAATTCAAAGCATACAAACAGAATCGTCAAGCTACAACGTGGATCAACTCGTGAATGCAGTTATTACTTCATATGAAAGTCTATCTCTTATCACATTAAACAAAGTTTTCTTAAGTCTTCAAGGGTGCATGATGGAAATTATGAAAGTTAGGGGACACAACACTTACAAGATCCCACACATGAACAAAAATGCATTGATAAGATCAAATGCATTGCCCATCGACCTAGAAGTTCCATACACTCTAGTTAGAGAGTGTATCACTTATATGTTTGTCAATGGAAGAGCTCAGGATGTGGAGGAGCTGATTGGGTCATTAGGGATCAGAAATGACTGAGAAAACAATTTGAAAAGGCTGTTTTGGAGGACTGTTTTGGAGGTCTGCTTGGGTATGAATGACTATTTTGGAGAAATGTCTTGAAAAGACTGTCTTTGGCATGAAGAAGTATATTTTGGAAATGTATTTTGGAAATCCTATTGTTATGCCTAGAAAACATAGTTGAAGCATATTTTTGTATGTTTAAGGTGTAACTAAGATGTAAATGTATGCACATATGCAATTTTTGTAATCTTTTAAGTTAAGATACAAGTTTATGCACATTTACATTTAATATTGCCTTTTTTAAGCATCATTTCTATACTTAAATGAAACAATGCATTAACCACATAATCACAACACACTGCACACAACAACATACCCTGGATCATAGCATATATCTCATCATTAATCATATCAATATCAAAATTGAGCATATTCATCATTTTAGTAACCATATCCCTATCAACAAACTGTGCTTTTGCTAACCATAGTTCAATACACAACCATACTCAACCACCAATAAGAATCAGCAATCAGAATCACAATCATAGTTCAACCATGTTCAACCACCAATCATAACCAACCAGAAACATATCACAACCAACAATTGAGCATAGTTCAACCATAATCAAAACCAACCAGAAACATATCAATCGAGCATATCAATCTGAGCATAATCAGAATCATCAATTGAGCATAGTTCAACCAAAAGCATATCATAGCAATCAGAACCACATAAAGTAGAATGAGGAAGGATCTCACCCAAATTGTCAAAGCAAATGTTTAGGGAGTGAAACTCTAAATCCTTTCCCAGAGTCAACAGCAGCAAGCAAATCATCAATATCATCGAGATAGACGACAGATGTGAGGATGTCTCCTCCGCCAAACACCTCACCACTGCTTAGATCTTGTAGTATCTGCTCCTTTGGCGAGCTTTTCATCACAGCAGGTGGCTGAGGTGGCAGAATAGGGACAAACAACTCACCGCCGCCATAGATCTCACCACCGTAGACCTCACGGCCGCCGCCAAGATCAGGTAGCATCTGCTCGTTTTGGGTGCTTTTAATCACAGCAGGGATGTGGGGTGGCAGTTTGGGAAGATACAAATCACCTCCGCCGCATACCTCGCCGCCGAAGAACTCACCACCGCTCAGATCTCGTAATATCTGCTCACCATTGGGTGTTTTCATCACAGCAGGTGTGTGAGGTGGCCAAGGAGGGTCCAAGACTTCGTATGTACGAAGAGTCTTCATCCATTCAGAGACGCCTGATTTCTTTTTAACACCAACATCCATAGCAAGTCTTTTCCTCTTTGAACCAATATCTCCGCCACCGATAGCGTCGTTGCTCAGGATATCTACTTCAAATTTTGGCCTTTTCATCATAGCAACTGAGAGAGGTAGCTATGGAGAGTAAGAAATTGACAGATTTCTTGGTTGGAAAGTAAGAAATCGGCTAAAATTCAACCGATTTCATAGTTGCATGTTGGATTATGGGCACAAATTAGGGTTTGGTAGAGATACAGTGAGATGCGCCGCTCAAGAAGGAGCTGTAAAGAGAGAGAGTGAAGTCTACAAAATGGAAGAGGCGGAGAAGTGAAAACAGTAACTTAGGGTTAGGGAGTATATGGGTCATTAGTATTTGGGCTTAAGGTCTTTTAATTTGGGCCTAAATGTAATTAGTATTAATGGGTCAGCCCTAATTCTTACCCTAAAAGGAAATGGGTCGTTATTGCCGGGACGTCCCAAAATGGAATACGGGTCGTTAATGCCGGGACGGAGGGAGTATTATATTATTATTAATGCTTTAATCTTAAAACGTCGTAACTTCTACACACGACTTCCTTTTCGGGCAAACCTAACGTCAATATTTTTTATTTTAAAAACTCTACACAATGACTATAATATGTATATACTTTCAATCATGCATGAAAAGTTCATTTTTCAAATAAACCTTTTAAAAAGCTTTGCCGGTCTGCCAAATTAACATGGTAGGTCCTAACAGGCTCTAGGTTTTTCCTAAAATTCTTATTTCTTCATACCTAGGTCCCTCAATAGTTAGAACACTTAAAAGTATAATTTAGAAATTAGCGGGATATTACATCCCTCTACCCTTAAAAAAATTTCGTCCTCGAAATTTCATGTTACCTGGGAGAATAAATCAAGATACTGACTCCTGAATTTATCCTCCATTTTCCATGTAGCCTAATCTTGTCCATGATGGTTCCATAGAACTTTCACAAGAGGAATTTCTTTATTCCTTAATACTTTGACCTTTCTATCCAATATCGATATTGGCTTTTCCTCATAAGTTAAGTCCTCAGCAAGGACTACCTGATCATATGTTATGACATGCTTTGGATCGAAGACGTACTTTCGAAGTTGGGAAACATGGAAGACGTTATGAACATCTCCAATACTTGGTGGCAGTGCCAACTTATAGGCAACAGGGCCTATCATTTCTAGGATTTCAAAAGGTCCTATATACCTTGGACTTAGCTTTCCCCTTTTTCCAAAACGTACTACTCCTCGAGTAGGTGAAACTTTTAGGAATACCCGATCCCCGACCATAAACTGTAAATCTGTTCGGCGCTTATCCGAATAGGACTTTTGCCTATCCTGAGCTTCTTTGATTCTTTGTTGGATTTGTGCAATTATCTCAACTGTTTGTTGTACCATTTCGGGTCCCAACAATTGTCTCTCGCCTACTTCATCCCAGTAAAGTGGCGATCGACATTTTCTCCCATAGAGAGCCTCGTAAGGTGACATTCCTATTGTTGCCTGATAACTATTGTTATAAGCAAACTCGATCAAAGGAAGAATTTCTTCCCAGCTCCCACCTCTGTCTGCCATGACTGCTCGTAGCATATCTTCTAATATCTGTATAGTTCTTTCCGACTGTCCATCAGTTTGTGGGTGAAATGCGGTACTAAAATTCAACCTTGTTCCCATGGCCTCTTGTAAACTTTTCCAGAACTTAGATGTAAATCTCGTGTCTCGATTCGATGTGATTGACACAGGTACGCCATGAAGACGTACAATCTCCTTGACATAAATCTTGGCTAGTTTATCCAGATCAAAAGTCATTCTAATTGGCAAGAAATGTGCTGACTTGGTTAAACGATCGACCACTACCCAAATAGCAGTGTTCCCTTTTGTTGATTTCGGAAAACTTACCACAAAGTCCATGTTGACATGTTCCCACTTCCATTCCGGAATTGGTAATGGTTGCAACAATCCAGATGGTCGTTGATGTATAGCTTTGACTTGTTGACATGCTAGACAACGTTCAACGAACATCGCCACATCCTTCTTCATTCCAGCCCACCAAAAATTTCTTTTAAGATCTCTGTACATCTTGGTACTCCCAGGGTGAGCGGTGTACGGAGTATCGTGAGCTTCGCTCATGATTTCATCCCTCAACTTTTGAACAGCTGGTACGCACAACCTACCTTGAAACATCAATGCATTATCCCTAGTTTCTGCGTATCCTTTTGTATCTTTGGTTCTTGCCTTTAAACGCATTTCTTTTAGAAACTCATCCCCTTGTTGTGCTATCACAATTCTCTCCCTTAGGTCTGGTTCAGCTATCATAGCTGCAACGAAACCTTTAACTGTTTCTGGTGGATAAACTATTTCCAATTTGAAAGATTCGAATTCTTTGAGTAATTCTTTTTCTTGCGTAAGAAGACATCCCATCTTGGCTTTTGTTTTTCGGCTTAAGGCGTCAGCTACCACATTGACCTTTCCTGGATGGTAGTTGATCGTACAATCATAATCCTTGACTAGCTTGAGCCATCTCCTTTGTCGCATGTTCAAATCCTTTTGTTCAAAGAAGTATTTTAAACTCTTGTGATCAGTAAAGATCTCACACTTAACTCCATAGAGATAGTGTCTCCATATTTTCAAGGCATGAACAACTGTAGCGAGTTCAAGATCATGAGTCGGATAGTTTAACTCATGGGGCTTCAACTGACAAGATGCGTATGCAATTACTCTATGGTTTTGCATTAACACACAACCCAATCCAAGCTTAGATGCATCAGTATAAACGATGAATCCTTCATTTCCCTCTGGTACAGCTAACACCGGGGCCGTGGTCAACTTTGTTTTTAGTTCTTGAAAACTAGCCTCGCAATTTTCTGACCATGTGAACTTAAATCCCTTCCTGAGCAAATGCGTTAATGGTCTTGCTAGATTTGAAAATCCTTCAATGAATCTCCGGTAATATCCCGCCAAACCGAGAAAACTACAAATCTCGTTGGCATTCGTTGGTGTTTTCCAATCCTTGACTACCTCAATCTTGGCCGGATCAACTTTGATTCCTTCCGCAGACACTATGTGTCCAAGGAACATAACCTCCTTGAGCCAAAACTAGCACTTGCTGTATTTGGCGTACAATTTTTCCGCTCGCAAAGTATCAAGCACAATGCGTAGGTGTTCTGCATGCTGATCCTCATTTTTAGAATATATGAGGATATCGTCGATGAATACCAAGACAAAGTTATCTAGGTATTGATGAAATATCCGGTTCATTAAGTCCATGAAAACCGCTGGAGCATTTGTTAAGCCAAAAGACATCACAATGAACTCGTAATGTCCATATCTTGTTCGAAAAGCTATTTTTGGAATATCCTCCTTTCTTATTTTGAGTTGGTGATAACCTGAACGCAAGTCAATTTTGGAAAAGACAATTGCTCCATTTAATTGGTCAAAGAGATCATCTATCCTTGGAAGAGGATACCTGTTTTTAATGGTAAGCTTGTTTAATTCTCGATAATCGATGCACATTCTCAGTGACTCATCTTTCTTCTTGACAAATAGAACTGGCGCGCCCCATGGTGAAACACTTGGTCGGATAAAACCAAGTTCCATTAATTCTTGTAGCTGCAGTTTGAGCTCTTGCAGTTCCTTTGGCGCCATTCTATAAGGTGCTTTCGACACTGGAGCTGCTCCAGGCTCCAAATCGATGGTGAATTCAATTTTTCTATCTGGAGGTAATCCTGGCAATTCATCGGGAAAGACATCTGGATAGTCCTTTACAATCCATTCATGTGAGAGGTCCTTCTTTTGATGTGCATCAGTCATCAGACTGACAAAGATTGCCTGACAATTTCCTTTCCTTAGAACTTTGGCAGCCTTGAATGTTGAAATAATGGGAATCGGATGTCCCAATCTTGACCCATGGTACCTAACGTTTGATCCGTCGTTTTCTTGAAAAGAAACATCTCTTTCCTGACAACGTATAGTCACCTTATTTTTCTCTAACCAATCCATACCCAAAATGACATCGAAATCCTTCATTTCAATGACATATAACTCTGCCGTCACCTCACATTCGTTGATTTTCAATTTCTGCTTCAGGCACACTTCTCATGCTAAAATTGTTTTACCTGAAGGAATACTAATTTCCAACAGATATTCTGTCCTTGAGGTTGTTAATCCCAATCTAGTGCATGTACTTTTTGCAATAAAAGAATGTGAAGCTCATGTGTCAAATAAGGCAATTACAGGTACATCAACTAGACTGATCATACCTGCTAAATTCCCCAGAGCTCGGGCGGCCTGTTGCTGATTCAAAACATATGCCCTTGCTTGTTGTGGTGCCCGGTGGTTTCCATTATGTGCTGGATTAGGCCTCACCAACTGGTTTGGCCTTTGAGGTCCATTTTGCTGCGTACGTGGGGGAGCCATAGTTCTTTGATTCTCGGTGCAGTCTCTAGCGAAGTGCCCAGGCCTTTTACAACGAGAACACTCATTGCTACCTTGACGACATTCACCTTGGTGGTTTTTACCACAAGTAGCACAAACAGGTTTGTTATTGTTATACCCTTGTTGTGGATGTCGTTGTTGCAGTTGTGGCTGTTGTGGCTTCTCCCTTCCCGGATTTCCTTGATTTCGGTTATCCCATTTTCTTTTTCCTTTTCCTCCATCTTGATTTTGAACATGCAATTGTACTCTTTCTTGTGGTAACATGGATTCAATGTTCAGTGCTCTGCTCAGAGATTGAGCATAGGTTAGCATACCTTGACTGACAAGCGAGATTCCAATCTCTGGTCGAAGTCCCCTTCGGAATTTGTCTGCCCTGGCTGCATCAGTTTCAACTAGGTGGGGGGCATAGCGTGACAGTTGATTGAATACATGATCATATTCGGTGACCGTCATTTTCCATTGTTTGAGATTCCAAAATTCATTTTGTTTCTTTTGCCGATAGCAGCTTGGCACATATTTTTCCATCAATTCCCCCTTGAAGTCCTCCCATTTGTAAGCTTCCCATTGTGGTGCTGTCATAGTTCTCCTTACAGACTCCCACCAGAAGTCTGCCTCTTCCGTCAGTTGAAATATTGCACAATTCAGCTTCTCGTTATCCTCACAACCGATGTATTCAAAAATACGTTCAGTTGCACGGATCCATTTCTCAGCATCCTCAGGAGTGCCCATGCCATCAAATTGAGGTGGATTTTGTTTACGAAAACTATCTTCGGCACGGCTAACCACTAAGGGCGGGTCACGGGGTCTCTCTTCCTCGTGGTTACCTTGATTTCTCATTTTAGGAGGCATTCTATTTAAATAGATTTCATCAGTAGTAATGAGGTTAGCAATGTACATAATCATGATAACCTACATGTCAATATTCATCATTTTAAAATAAATGAGAATCATCTCATCCATTCCATGGTCGGCGAGCCATCCAGGTAATCACTTTCTAGATGCTCGTCCTATGCATGATTTTTTTTCCATTTCGTTCTCGTGATCGTACCATGTCATAAAAATTCAAGCAAGTATGAATTTTCTTCAAACATTATGTTAGTTGCAAATAAGTTGTTTACATAACAATCCATCCCTTAATCAATCAATCATAATGTCACATAGGTTAAAGCAAATGTAACCATTCATATAGCTCTTGTACTTGACAACGCATGTCAAACTTTATACATGTCATATCATGATTCAAATAGGCACACATGTCCTAAGTGAATAAACATATCCTTTCATTTCCCATGGTATATATCATCATGATTCAATTAGGTTCATACGTCCTAAATGAATAAACATATCATTTCCTTTTCCATGATTTTCATAGATCAAATAGGTACTTATGCCCTAGATGATTTAACATGATCCTTTTCATAACATTCCATTCCTTGAATCAAATAGGCATATAAATCCTAATTTGATTGAACATTCTTCCTTTTCATGAACGTCATATAAGAACACGTCTTAAATGACAACTTTTCCATAGAAACATTTATAGATAAACCTTTTCCATAAACCTTTTTCTTTTCCAAAATAGGAGTTTAAACAAAAACAAATGTACCTTTCTTTTCTTTGCTGAGAGGCAGCGTGACGGCGAGCTGAGGGTGTTATTAGGATACCTGTCATTGGTTTTAAAAATGCAATGTAATTTCTAAACACGCCAGACTTAACATGAACGCACCAGAGCATCGACCGCTCTGATACCACTCTGTCACGCCCCAAATCCCGAGGGACGGCGCACGCGCCAAGGGCATGACTGAGCGGGGATAAAAGAAGCGGGGAAGAAAGGGGGCATTGTGTTCGTGTGCATTATATAAGTGAGAGTTGTCCTTGAAAATCGGACAGCATCTCCTCTATAACTTTGACTATGCCATTTTACAACCCAAACAGCTAACCAATGCAAAGACAATGTCTATAATAATGAATCTAAAATGAATCATATGCAATATGGAGATAATACAGCTCAAGTCATGGGAGCGGTAATCCAGAATCCCAAGCGGCCGAATCATCCAAGATGAAATGAATTG